>VDFB02301463.1:0-21864 GCA_007258455.2 Sequoia sempervirens | reverse complement strand
TACATGCAACCCCTCGGGTGCTCTCACATGTGTGGAGGTACCTATCAATCAACAAACTATTCTTTCATTACTCCATTTATCAATGAACAATCAATTCAAAGTAACAATTACAAGCTCTAAGACAATATACTTGGAAATGGGCGCCACCCCCTAGGTTCTCTCACATGTGTGGAGGTAGCTGTCAATCAACAAACTATGCTTTCATTACTTCATTTGTAAATGAAAAATCTGTTCAAAGTAACAATTACAATCTCTAAGACAATGTTCCTAGATATGAGCACCATAGTTGGTCTAGGGCACCCATGTAGGTCTAGGGTGCCTTTTTTGGACAGGGGCATGCCCTGATGGGTCTAGGAATCCAAAATTGGTTAGGGTCACCCCATTCCAAAAAAAAAATATTAAAAATAATGTAAATTGACCTCCTAACTATGTGGAAATAAAAAAACATGACTTACCATACGTATCAACACCCCTTGTGCGAAGCGATCTCTTAGGACCTCTAGCCTCGGTGCGAGGTAGGGTCATCATTATGGAACTTCCACTCCCAAGGATGCTTGTCCTAGCTCAAGATGCTCTGAAACTGCAAAAGTCAAAATAAATAGAAAAAAGGTAAAAAATTTATTACTTATAGAAAAAACTCGCAATATATCATTCATATATGCTCTTCAAATCATCATAACTTGGTATTGCAAACTCTAATTCTTTTTTGTTTATTGCATTGGAATCCTAGCTTTTCCCTCATTCCTATCAAATGCTATTTGGTCCTTGGAATTATGTTTTAATGATCCTACAAACATTTAATATTTACGTCCTAGCTTATAAATATTAATATCAATTGCATGTCTAATTTTTTAATTTTATAATCCTTCAATTATGGTCTTAATGACTTGAATTTTTATGATGAAGTCTTCTATGTTTTCAAAATTGCATGGAATGAGACTTATTTGTTCATTTTCCAACAAATATACTTGAATTTCATTTATTTTCTCAAACAAATTTGATAAAATAATCTTTATAGCAATAGGTGTAGCCAAGTGATCAATGTGAAATAATGACTTATGAGAGACATATGAGCATAAATAAACAAGGAATTCTTCACAACTATTCAACTCATTATTCTTTTTTCATCATTAATGTGATTATATCAATCCCATGAACTATCTTATAAAACCTTATAACTCCTAACAATTTTTTATTTTAGATTTCTATTTAGGATAGTCGTAAGGTGTTATAATTGAAATAAAATATCTCTTTATAATGAAGCAAGAAGTAATGACCACAAATAAATAAAAATTCAACCAAAACCACAAATACAAGAATATCCTCCCCAAATTCACTTAATTAATGATTCCATCAATAATATATGATCGTGGCACTTTATACCTAGTGAAATTATATTTGCCACTTTCCAAATTAGTAAAGGGTTCTTGATTATAGTACATCATACATATAAAATTTAACCGTGCAAAATTGCAAATTGAAAATTTTAATAGAATAAGATCAATCTAATTACACCACTATAATTAAACAAAAATATGCACTTCCAAAAAATTCCACCAATTTTTTTTACCGTATTAACCCAAATGGAGCCCCAAATGTTTTCAAAACAAGAACTATGTAGCAAAGCCTATGAGAATCTATAATTTCTAAAATATATACACTAAAATCCTAAAATATTGCCCCACTATGACGATCTTAAATTTTTTCCCCAAATAAAAATAAAATCTTATATAAAAGGAGCTCATATGATTGAGAATGGAGCCTGGGAAGATTAGCTACCAATATAAAATACTAATAATGATGGGGTAGGATGGGGGAGAAATTCCTATTGATGTCATATTGGTGCAATGATGATGTTAGCAATAAATAGTAGTTAAAATATGCTATTAGGTACCAGAATATTCCATCGACCAAAAAAAGCATTGCTAGATTCTAGGAAAGTTTCCTTTTGCTTGCAATACTATTGTTTTGTGCATGGAAACTATCCTTCATACACCACAAAACTACTTTCAAGTTTTTAGAGTTGTTTTGTTGTGGTCATGGGGAAATATTTCCTATAATATACAATGCTTGTGTTGGAAAATGTTTCCAAGTGGTAGTTTTGGTTGACAAGTGTCTGGTTGGAGGTATGTTTTAAACCATCATTGGCCATAGGATGCTTAGCCAAAGAACTTCCACATGACACACACAATTGCACTTGTACCCTTAGACTGTGTAGGGGTGTACCTATTATAGATTTTTTTAAAATTTTAAAAAATTAAATAAAAAATAGATTTATTAAAACCATGTACCTCCTATGTAGAGATGACACTAACATTATATACTACTTTCATAAAGAAATATGCTACAAAATATTCTACATAGAGATCCATATGACCAAGGAATTGTTTTCCTTCTGATGAATCCATATACAAGCACATGATTTTAATGAATTGATAGTCAATATTTATGTTCTTAGGTCTTTTGGATATGATGGAAAAAGTCATATTTGACTAAAAATGCTCCAAAGATATAACTACCTTATGGATTTGATAACCAACTCCCAACTTCAAATCTTTGTAGATTTTGCCTCCAATATCTAATTTGGACAAAATAAAGGGCCAACCTAATTTTCTTGGATATCCTCAATTCAATGATAAGATTACTCTTACACCAACACATTCCAAAATAAACTTGTGATACAATGCCACAAAGGGAAACCCTCTCAAAATTTTATATTTCTATCAATTTTTTCTAATTCTCTTGAGCACCATATGATGCAAGAGAAGAGAATACTTAAATTTTCAAGAGAAACAAAGATCTAGAATCTAAATCTCTTGAAAATACCAACAAGAAATGATTTTAAAAGCTTTGATATTATGTAAGAGTTGGTATAGAATACTCTATACCATACACAATTTGGCTATTGAGATAGCCACCCAAGATCTAGGAGTTTCAATTAAAGCACAAGAAAGATCAAGCATGAAAGAATAATTATATTATTTCAAATGATGCAAATGCATAATATGTGTACATGAATATGACTATAATGAGAACCCCTTGGTTATATAGGTCAAGGAAAAACATAAGACACCATAAGATTATGACATATGCTTTAATCTTATGACTTGAAATATAAAGTTATAATGCTCTAAGAATGCCCTAAGTAAATATAAGCAAATTAGTGTGAATATGTTTTAGGAGATAAACCAATTAGGCAATATACCTTGTCCACACTAACAAGGCGTGTAGAGAAAATAAATGATCTCATTTTCCATTGGATTTTCTCAAAATTAATACTAGTGTTTTTTTTGTGTGACAATACAAGGGGTATGAGGATTGGTGGATTTAGGTGGAATAATGCTAGTATATTCACCTTTTTTTTTTCTTTTGCTACAAAGTTCGACACTAATAATCAGATGGAGGCTTAAAAAATCCTTGTGGGTCTAGATAAATTTTGTGAACTAGGGTGGAAGTATATTGTATGTTAGATGGATTCCATGATCTAAGTCTCATTTTTGAATAATGGAAGGTCTCATGAATCTTCTTGGAGGTTGACATTTTTTGTGGAGTAGATTCTTCACTTTTTGTGAAACTTTGATTCCATCTTTTTTTCTTCATATTCATAGAGATTGGGAGTCTACAAAAAAATTAAGAGATAAATGGGCCTTTGATGTTGATCATGTAATCGGAACATTATAACAATTGGAATGCCATAACAATTGGAACATTATAACAATTGGAATGTTATAAAAATTGTAATGGTACAAATTGGGAGTCCTTGTCTTTTGCTTAGTTTTTTTAGCTCCTTCATAATAGTTTGATTTTATTATAAAAAGGAGCTTGCATGATTGAGAATGGAGCCTATGAAGATTAGCTACCAATATAAAAATACTAATCATGAGGGGGTAGGTTGGGGGTGAAATGTCTATTGATGTCATATTGATGCAATGATGTTAGCAATAAATAATAGTTGAAATATGCTCTTAGGTTTTGAAATACTCCCTTGACCAAAAAACCATTGCTAGATTTTGGTAAAGTTGCCTTTTGCTTGCAATACTATTGTTTTTTACATGGAAACTAGCCTTTGTACACCACAAAAATAATTTTAGGTTTATAGAGTTGTTTTGTTGTGGGTATGGTGCAATATTTCCTAGAACATACAATGCTTGTGTTGGAAAATGTCTCCAGGTGGTAGTTTTGGTAGACAAGTGTTTGGTTGGAGGTAGGTTTTAAACCATTATTGGCCATAAGATGCCTAGCCAAAGAACTTCCACATGACACACACAAGTGCACTTGTACAGGCTTAGATTGTGTAGGGGTACCTATTATATATATATTTTTAAATTAAAAAAAAAGATTTATTAAAACCATGTACCTCTTATGTAGAGATGGCGCTAACATTTTGTACTTCTTGCATAAGGAAATATGCTACAAAATATTCTACATAGAGATCCATATGACCAATGAATTGTTTTCCTTCTGATGACTTCATATAAAACCATATGATTTTAATGAATTGATAGTCAATCTTTATTTTATTGGGTATTTTGGATGTGATGGAAAAGTCATATTTGACTAAAAGTGTTCTAAAAATACAACTACCTTATGAATTTGATAACCAACTCCCAACTTCAAATCTTTGTAAATTTTGCCTCCAATATCCAATTTGGACAAAATAAAGGGTCAAGCTAATTTTCTTGGACATACTGAATTCAATGAAAAGCTTAGTCTTACACCAACACATTCCAAAATAAACTTGTAATTTACAATGCCACAAAGAGAAACCCTCTCAAAATTTTATATTTATATCATTTTTTTCTAATTCTCTTGAGCAGCATATGATGCAAGAGAAGAGAATACTTCAATTTTCAAGAGAAACCAAGATTTAGAATCTAAATCTCTTGAAAATACTAACAAGAAGCAATTTTACAAGATTCGATACTATGTAAGAGTTGGTATAGAATACTCTATACCATACAAAATTTGGCTATTGAGATAGCCACCCAAGATCTAGGAGTTTCAATTAAAGCACAAGAAAGATCAAATATGAAAGAACAATTGTATTCTTTCAAACGATGCAAATGCATAATATATGTACATGAATATGACTATAATGAGAACCCCTTGGTTATATAGGTCAAGGTGAAACAAAAGACACCATAATATTATGACATATTCTTTAATCTTATGACTTGAGATATAAAGTGATAATGCCCTAAGAATGCCCTAAGTAAATATAAGTAAATTAGTGTGAATATGGTCTAAGAGATAAACCAATTAGGCAATATACCTTGTTCACACTAACAAGGTGGGTAGAGCAAATAAATGATCTTATTTTCTATTGGATTTTATCAAAATTAATACTAGCAATTTTTTTTGTGTGACAATACAAGTGCTATGAAGATTGGTGGATATAGGTAGAATAATGCTAGTATATTCACTTTTTTTTTTTCTTTTGCTATAGAGTTTGACACTAATAATCAAATGGAGGCTTAGACAATCCTTGTGGGTCTAGAGAAATCATGTGAACTAGGTTGGAAGTAGATTATATGTGAGAGGGATTCCATGATCTAAGTCTCATTTCTGAATAATGGAAGGTCTCATGAATCTTCTTGGAGGTTGAAATCTTTTGTGGAGTAGATTCTTCACTTTTTGTGAAACTTTGATTCCATCTTTTTTTTGTTCACATTCCTAGAGATTGGGAGTCTACAACATTAAGAGGTGAATGGACCTTTGATGTTGATCACAATTGAAATGTTATAACATTTGGAATGCTATAGATTGGGAGTCCTTATCATTTGCTTAGTTTTTTCAGCTCCTGCATAATAATTTGGTTTGATTGTTTTGATCTCTTTTCACTAATTTTTTTTTGTTTCATTACTTTTATGGATTCTTTTGTTTCTTGAAAGTGATGGGTTTGTACTAAACCTTCTAAATTTTTATTCGTTAGACTTTAATAACAACATTACTATTTGATTTTTTTTTTAAGAAACACTTAATGAATATAAATATTTAGCCTTTTTAAAAAATTTTGGGGTGAAATTCGGGAACTTTTGTGGGGGCTTTATAATACTAGGAATGTGAGAAATGAGGGTGTAAATGCAACCATCTTCTGATTCAATTGATGGTCTCGGCCTTGACGCCTCCTCAAAACATGTCATAAGAAATACCGCATTCTACTATCGTTTTCCTTTAACTTATATGAAACGCCTCCTCTAAACTCACGAGGGAGGTAACGTTTTATGCCCATGAACTATTTTCTTTTTCTTACTAGTATTTTGGTTCTTAATATTAACGATGATTTCCTCGTCAATGTTTTATTGATTTATTAAAAAATAGAGTTCTATTAAACATAGGCCTGTTTCATTGCATTTTGAGAGATAGTCAAACACTACTGACCTCTTAATGGCAGGCACAGCTATAACCCATATTCTGTTTCCCTTCATTTTTCTCCTTATACTTGTCTCCACAGCTGCTTCTCAACATTTGAATGAAAAGGTAATATCTTCATCTCCCTCTATTTGACATGTTACTACTCAAAAATATTTTACTGACTACACACTTTTTGCTCTGCCGAATCAGCTTTACATAGTGTACATGGGTGATGTTCCATCCCCAAATATACAAGATTATTCCCAAACATCAGCAACTGCGTCCCACCTTTCGTTGCTTCACTCTCTACTTGGAAGGTTATTACATAATTCTCTCTTCTTGTATGTCCACTCTGTTGTTCTAAAGAAGAACTATTTTTCTAATTGTTTTTTTTTTAATGTCATTGTTAAGCCATGAGGCAGCACAGGAATCTTTGGTGCATAGTTATTGGAAGAGCTTTAACGGATTTGCGGCTTGGCTTTCTTCATCTCATGTCCAACATCTCTCAAGTAAGATTGCCGTTGTATTTACCAAAAAATATTGTATGAATTATTAGAATGCTGTCAGCTAGATGCTACAATGGTGGACAAACATTAGTGTGAGTTCATAAATACATTACGCAAGGAGACATGTTTCAATACTGAACAATGTAATCTGTTAAACTTATTTGGTTTCTATAATTCATTCAATTTTAAACGACATACACAAATTTCTCGTCAGCAATTCACCCATAGCAAATTCAATCTTCTTAACACCATTCTACCAGATATTAGTATTGAGTTTTTAGCTGCTTGAGAGGTAAGGTTGATTTTCCGCCATGTGAATTACTGGCCGTCGATGAATTGATTATGATTATTAACCTTACCTCCCAAGCAGCTAAAAACTCAACACTAATATTTGGTAGAATTGTTGGAAATATTAATCTTGAGCAGCCAACGGACATTAATTGCACTGTCAGATGAAATCAACTTGGATCTTTTTCCCCCCTGCCATGTTTAACATTCTTACTGTCCAGTAATTGCTTTCTGGCAGTAATTTATTTTTTTAGGTGAGTTCAAATTTTGAGCGGCAACTTCTGTGTATTGGCTGAAAAGCCAAAAGGAGAATTGAATGCATTATTCTGTAAGAGACAGACAAAGTTTTCTAGGTGAGAACAGAAGGGAATGTTTAGCAGAACATAGAGAACAAAAGGAATGTTCAGGAGCAACTAAACAGTGAAGTTCAGGAGTATATGTCGCAGCAGAAGAAAGTCAGTAAGCCTTGCGCCCGTGCGCCGGAAGCTATCCCACACGGTGCAGCAGCGCAGAAGCGCCAGTGCACTGGAAAATGCACAACTTCTGTAATATGTGTACAGAGCTTTTGCTCTGAATATTTTTATATGTAAACAGTTTATGAATGTAATCTTTTCTGAGTGAAATAGAATATTGAAAATATTGTAAATATGTCTGTCTCCTTCTGTTGATACACTTCCGTTGTGCATGTTTTCATTCTTTGCCTAGCATAAGAAGTTTTTTTTGACAAGAATGGTGTTGAGAAAATTGATTGTAAAGTAGTTTCCTCCAAACCTTTGTTTCCCTGCATTGATCTGAACTTTAATTCACTAGATAACGAGGGTACGTATGAAATCACGAAAGCCATTTCAGGGGGATTTTTTATTTATTTAATACCCAATATATGCTAAGAAGGATGCATCTATTGTCTAATTCTTCTGAAAGAATTTGACAACCAGGCTACTAGGGCAAGTTACCAGATCTTTGTCCTTTTTTCCAAACGTATTACTGATTTATTTACCATTTCATTTTCAAATAAGAAGTTGAAAGTCTTGTTTGTGAATTACAGACACGGATGGTGTAGTTTCGGTGTTTGAAAGCAAAAAGGCTCAACTCTTGACAAGTAGATCATGGGATTTTGTGGGACTCCCTCTGTCTCAGCAAACCAATCATGTGGAATATCAAAGCGATGTAATTATTGGTGTTCTAGATACAGGTATAAGGAAAAACAATCGAAGGTTCATTGGTAGCATAGAACAGACATTAAAATTGTTTCGCATATTTCCCACATATGTATATACGTATCTATTGTGAAAAAATATCCAAACCAATTTACATTGATTTGACTATAGGGGTATGGCCGGAATCAGAAAGTTTCAATGACGCAGGATTGGGTCCCACTCCCTCAAAATGGAGGGGAGTATGTCAAACAACACCCGACTTCAAAGCCTGCAATAAGTACTAACACTCATTCGTGCCACTTTCAGAACTGAATCCTCCTCCCATGCAGATATACTGTAGACATGAATAAATTCTTTTGAGATTTTACCGTTTTGACAAATGCGTTTACTTGTTTCCCAGGAAACTAATTGGTGCAAGCTTTTATTATAAAGGCTTGGGATCTGAACCACCTGCTGGTGAGTTCGTCTCTGCAAGAGATTCATATGGCCATGGAACACACACCTCCTCCACAGCTGCTGGAAGCATTGTCAGAAATGCCAGCCTCATTGGATTAGGCCAAGGAGACGTGCGTGGAGGAGTACCTGGGGCAAGGATTGCTATATACAAGGTTTGCTGGTCAGGTTCTTGCAGCAATGTAGATCTCCTTGCCGCATTTGATGATGCAATTTATGACGGTGTGGATGTCATTTTTGTTTCAATTGGGCATTCAAATTCATTCCCCCAGCCCGTACTTGACTACTTTGAAGATAGCATTGCAATAGGAGCATTCCATTCAATGAAGAGAGGAATCTTAACATCAAATGGTGCTTGTAACGATTACTATGTGGGAACTGTTTGCAACTATTCCCCCTGGTCTCTGACAGTGGCTGCAAGCACCATTGTTCGCCAATTCAAATCACAACTTATTTTGGGAAATCAAATGTCTTTCGAGGTAAATCAAATATCATTGTGTTCCTCTGATATTAAGTGATCAAAGTTCTAATGTGTTGAGTTTAATGGTGAGATAGGGGAATGCTATAAACACATTCACTATGGAGCAGCCTTGGTATCCTTTAGTATATGGAGGAGACGCTGCTAACGTTTCTGGCGGATTTTCATCGTCAGAGTCAAGGTGAAATGCATAACCACATCAAATGATATTGATTAAAAATTACTTAAATTAGATTTGCTCATTTTGTTGAACTCAAAGCTCTCTATTGGTATGATTGTGAATTTGGTCAGTGGTTGCGGGTTATATTCCCTGGATCGCAACTTAGTTGAAGGAAAAATAGTACTTTGCTACTTAGCAAATCCCTATGATCTGCCAGATGCTGGAGTGTATGCTTCTGGAGGGGCAGGTGCCATAATAATGTATGATTTTATGAATGATACAGCTTTGTCGTTCATGGTCCCTGCCACAGTTATATCAACCGATCAGGGAGAGGTTATCGCATCTTACATCAATTCTACAAGGTAAATGCAATTAATGAATGAATTACTTTTCTCCCCGTAAAAGTTGTGTTTGATGGAGTCGAAAGTCACCTAGGACTTCTACTAAATAAATCAGACCACAACCCAACAGATTAATGAAACCTCATTAATATGTACATAGCACAATTTCGGAAAAATGTCGTGAACACTATTGGCTAATCTAAAAAGTCTTCTCGGATATTGTAGTGAGTATGTTAGTATGCAAATTCTAAATAAAACCATGCTTTAAGAGACGGCTTATGTCTTAATTCTGTATATTTCACTAGGTCTCCTACTGCAAGTATAGCAAAAAGTGTAGCTGGGAATGATTTACCTGCACCTATAGTAGCTTCATTCTCATCTAAAGGTCCCAGCAAAATCACCCCAGATCTTCTAAAGGTATGAAAACTAATATATCTGACTGGAATTTGAAATTTCATTTCCAGGGGACTTGTATTGGTCTTAATTAACTATTAAACTAATCCATTCATGTCATATTTCCTTAACAGCCTGACATCACCGCACCAGGTGTAGATATTCTAGCGGCTTGGTCAAAAGCTGCACCAATGAGCATGGATCCTTTGGACAAAAGAGTAGTGGGTTTTAATATAGTCTCTGGAACATCCATGGCGACCCCTCATGCCACAGGAGCAGCTGCCTATGTCAGGTCATTTCATCCTGATTGGTCTCCTGCTGCTATCAAGTCCGCTCTCATGACCACAGGTGGATACCCATTCCACAACACAAAAATTGTATATATTCATTTATTTTTCTTAGATATCCTCACAATTTCATTTGTGATGCAGCATCAACACTGGATGCAACATTAGATGGCAATCAAGATGCAGAATTAGGATATGGTGCTGGACAGATTAATCCCCTCAAGGCCATCAATCCGGGGCTTGTGTATGACGCCGATGTAAATTCTTATATCAATATGCTATGTAGCCAAGGATACAATGAAACATCTTTACGTTTACTAACAGGAGAATTCATCACTTGTTCTTCAAATTTATCTAAAAATGGAGTATGGGAATTTAACTATCCTTCCATAATGGTTATTAGCAATGTAAGTGAGCCCATTTTTGCTCAATTTCCAAGAACAGTTACAAATGTAGGACCTGCAAAATCTACCTATGAAGCTAAAATAGATGCGCCCTTTGGAATGAACGTGACAGTAGAACCAAATACACTCACTTTCACGTCCTCCAACCAGAAGAAGTTATACAATTTGAAAATTGAAAGTCGAATTGTACCAGATGATTATGCTTTACTATCAGGTGCATTGACTTGGAGCTATGGCAACTACAGTGTGCGCAGCCCCATTGTTGTATATTATGTTAAACATGAAGGCCAGAGGCAGAGGAAATTTACACAATAAAAATTAAAACATAAAAAAAATATTTTCTTCAACAAAAAGCTGCTGCTCGTAAATTTTCTGTTTTCTCACATTCACCTTTTCCTGTCAAAAATAATTACATATCCAAATACATATCAGTAAAAATCACATGAAAGATTTTTCACGGATGAGAAAGCCCTTCAAAAATTTAATACAAATTACCTAACAAAGTTTTCCCCGGTCAAAATGCATTTAATACAATGTCCTTTACAACAATATAAAACTTAAATATTAAATTTTCCTGTACTCCAAAATTTTCTGGCGGTGGCGGCTTTTTCCATAGTTCCCTGCGGTATCGCAATGGGTAAAACCCATATTGCGATATCGCAGGCAGCGGTTAGTTGACGACTCGGTAAACAGCGGCGGTTAAAGATAAAACAAACTTTTACGGAAGTCTCCCGCGGTATCGCGATGAATATTTTATTGATTGTGATATTGCGGGCATTGGTTGGCAGAGACTGCTGCAGTTAGGGTTTAAATTCCAACACTCCCCCTTAAACATAACTGCACTGTCCACCATGCCCAATCTGTTTCTTTGAAAAATAAAATTATCTCTTCCCAGTGCCTTCGTAAAGATATCTGCACTTTGCTCTTCTGATCTGCAAAATTCTAAAAATATATCACCATCGTTAATTAATTCTCTGATGAAATGATACCTGGTATCAATGTGCTTGCTTCTCTTATGAAAGACTGGATTTTTTGAGAGAGCTAAGGCTGAATTGTTGTCACAGTAAATTTTTGTTGCTTCCATTTGTTCATTTTGCAATTCTTTCAAAATTCTTCTCATCCAGACTGCTTGACATGCTGCACTTGTGGCTGTCACATATTCTGCTTCAGCTGATGAAAGACAGACTATTGGATGCTTCTTTGAAGACCATGAGACAACTCCAGTCCCAAAATTAAATACATAACCAGACGTGCTTTTTCTATCATCAATGCTGCCAGCATAGTCACTGTCTGTGTATCCTATGAGTTTGAACTCATCTGAACTTGAATACTTAATGCCAAAATTTCTTGTTCCACTTACATATCTTAAAATTCTCTTCCCAGCTTTCCAATGGGTGTCTTTTGGTATTTCCATAAATCTGAAAATCAAACTTACTCCATACATTATGTCTGGCCTTGTGGCTGTGAGATACATGAGACTTCCAACAAGCCTCTTAAACAGAGTTGGATCAACATTAGACCCTCTATCATCCTTGCTTAGTTTCAGACCTGTCACTGTAGGTGTTGGTGCTGGTTTGCACTTCATCATATTAAACCTTTTCAAAATGTCATTTGCATATTTTGACTGTGAAATAAAAATACCATTTCATTTTGATTCACTTCAATACCCAAAAAATACTTCATCAGACCTAAGTCTGTCATTTCAAATTCTTTCTTCATGTCTGCCTTGAACAGATCAATTGACAAATTTTCAGTGAAGATTAAATCATCAACATATAAGCATACTATCAGTATTTCACCTTCATTCATTTTTGTATACAGTGTAGGCTCACTGCTACATCTATTAAATCCATTCAGCAAAAGATAACTGTCTATTCTGCTGTACTAAGCTCTTGGGGCTTGCTTCAGTCCATATAGTGCCCTTTTCAATTTGTAAACTTTGTCTTCTTGACCTAGAATTTCATACCCAGATGGCTGATCCACATAAACTTCTTCTTCTAAATAACCATTTAAAAAAGCTGACTTTACATCCATTTGAAATACAGACCACTTATTCTGAGCTGCTAATGCTAAAATCATCCTTATAGTATCTAATCGTGCTACAGGTGCAAATGTCTCATTGTAATCAATTCCAGGCTGTTGTGAATAACCCTTTACAACCAATCTTGCTTTGAGCTTTTGAACTTCATCTTTTTCATTCAATTTGGTTTTATAAATCTATTTCACTCCAATGACATCTTTGTCTTTTGGAAGACTGACTAGATCCCATGTCTGATTCTTTTTAATTGCTTCAATCTCTTCATCCATAGCACTTACCCATTTATCATCTTTGACTGCATCTTCAAAATAAATTGGATCTTCTATTTGAGAATAAAATGCAGAAAGAGAAATCTGATCTAAATTATTCTCACCTTCATTTTGCTCATATATATCTCTTATGCTTCTGATTTTCTGTCTTCTCAGACTTGCCAATGTAGGATTTGACATATCACTTGAGCTTGTGGAATGTGGACCCGATGGTCCTGCTGTGGATGGTGTTTGTTGTCATCTTGTTGGACTGCTTCCTTGAATGGTTGAGGCTGTTCTTACAGTCGATGATGGTGTCACTTGTGGACTACTTTGTTGAGCTTGAATGGGAGTGGTAGGAGTCACAATAGCTGGAATATTTGTTGATGCTGAAACTTCATTCTCCTCTTGAGGTATACTGGCTGGAATATTGACTGTCTTCTCTATGCTTCCATCCCATGCTTCATCTTCTACAAATTGTACATCTCTGCTGATTATAACTTTCTTTGTTGTTGGATTATAGAGCTTATAAGCTTTGGATTCTTCACTGTATCCAACAAATATACATTTTTCTCCTTTGTTATCTAGCTTCCTTCTCAATTCATCAGGCACATGTGCATATGCTACACATCCAAATACTCTCATATGAGTAACACTATGTTTTCTTCTTGTCCATGCTTTTTCAGGTACCATATTCATAACACTTTTGTTGGACACCTATTCATTATATAGGCTGCACAAGATATTGCTTCTACCCAATATTCATTTGACAAATGTTTAGCTTTCAACATGCTTCTAGCCATTTCCATGATTGTTCTGTTTTTCCTTTCAGCTACTCCATTTTGCTGAGATGTGTATCTAGTTGTGAACTGCTTGTGAATTCCATGATCTTTGCAAAAATTAAAAAATTCTCTTGAAATATATTCACCACCTCTATCTGTTCTCAACAATTTGATATAATAACCACTTTGTTTTTCAACCAAATCATTGAACTGACGAAACAGATCAAACACTTCATTTTTCTGCTTTAGAAAATAAACCCATGTTTTTCTTGAATAATCATTAATGAATGTCAGAAAATACAAACTACCACCTATTGAAGGTGTTTGCATAGGTCCACACAAATCTGAATGTATAATTTCCAAAGGGGCTTTTGCTCTAGTTGACTTTCCTGCTGGAAATGATTCTCTATGTTGTTTTCCTAAAATGCATCATTCACATACCCTTTCTGGTTTTTCTATTAA
Organism: Sequoia sempervirens; assembly: GCA_007258455.2. Lineage (NCBI taxonomy): Eukaryota > Viridiplantae > Streptophyta > Pinopsida > Cupressales > Cupressaceae > Sequoia > Sequoia sempervirens. Next base: position 7,513 of record VDFB02301463.1, on the reverse strand, counting down.
AGGTAGTCCCTTGACCATGCCTTTCCTATGAAGTAAATTTAAACCTCCAAAGTTGAGATGCCCAAATCTCAGAGGCCATAACTAGTTTTCATCTTTTATCTCAGCTTGAAAGATTGTCTGCACTACTGCTGTAGTTTCTTCTCTACCCACTTGTGAATTCATTAAGTGTTGTGCTTGAGCATAATTTATATTCAAATCTGGCCTTATCTTTAAGGGAAACATTCTGTTGTTTGTCATTCTGACTTTTGCAATAAGCTGGTTGCTTGGGTATTTGTCTAAAATTGTGCACAGACCATTCTTGAAGGTTATTCTATACCCTTTTTGAACCAGTTTCCCTACACTCATTAAGTTATGTTTTAGACCAGGCACAAAATACACATCTGAAATATACTTTTTCTCCCCCTGTTTAGTTAGAATATTGACATCTCCTTTTCCCTTGACTGACACTTTGTTGTCATTACCCAATGTAACATCAGACTTTACATTGTCATCTAAACTTGAAAACATTTCTAGATTCCCTGTCATATGATTGCTACAACCTGAATCTAAAAACCATACATCTTTTTCATTTGCTTAAGCAATATTACAAGCTAAAAACATTGTGCTCTTATCTGAATTCTGATTTTGACCTTCTCTTGAAAAATTTGCATTTTGTCTATTATTATCATACTGCTTCTTTCTACACTCATTCATATAATGCCCATATTTTTTACAGTAGTGACATTGGACTTGAGATTTATCATACATTTGCTTTTGTGATTGATTGTGTTGGGTTTTGGCTTGAGCCTTGATTGCTGCCTCTTACACTTGAGCTTGATAGACTGTATCTTTCACCTTTGTAAGAGTTTCTTCCTCTTCCTCTTGATCTACCTCTGCCTCTTCCTTGACTAACTGAAGTCTGAGTTTTGAAAGCATGCTCCAGTGATGTATCTGCTGACCTTTTCAGCCTGTGTTCATGAGAAATTAGAGATGCATACAGCTCATCAACTAAGAACTGTGAGAGATTCTTTGTCTCCTCTATAGCAACTACAACCGGTAGAAATTTTGTGGGAAAACTCCTTAAAATATTTTCAACAACTCTGGTATCTTCTAGATTCTCTCCATGAGACCTAATTTGATTAACCACCCCAATGACTTGGGTGTAGAATGAATCTATAGATTCATTGTCCTTCATACATATTGTTTCAAAATCTTTTCTCAGCATTTGTTGCTTTGTTGTTTTAACTTTTTCCATGCCTTGATAGGCTGTTTGAAGTATGTCCCATGCTTGTTTGACTTTGTTGCTATGGAAATCCTTGGAAAAATGCCTCATGTATAGCTTTAAAAACATAAAATAAAACCTTTGAATCTTTCTTCCTTGTGTCTTTTAATAAGTCTTTCTCTCGCTTGTGTTAAAGCATTGTATGCTACTGCATCTGCTGGCTCTGGAAATCCATTCTCTACTAAATCCCATATATCTTGTGAGCTAAATAGTGCTTTCATGGTAATTGACCAGTACTCATAATTCTTCCCATTAAACTGTGGAATTTGTGGGTTTGTCAAGCTTGTGCTTGCTGCCATTTTTGAAATTTACCCAGATAATCTGCTTTGATAAAATTGGCTCTGATAATCGAACTTGCTCTGATACCACGTGAAGGCCAGAGGCAGAGGAAATTTACACAGTAAAAATTAAAACATAAAAAAATATTTTCTTCAACACAGAGCTGCTGCTCATAAATTTTCTGTTTTCTCACATTCACCTTTTCCTGTCAAAAATAATTACATATCCAAATACATATCAGTAAAAATCACGTGAAAGATTTTTCACGGATGAGAAAGCCCGTAAAAAATTTAATACAAATTTCCTAACAAAGTTTTCCCCGGTCAAAATGCATTTAATACAATGTCCTTTACAACAATATAAAACTTAAATATTAAATTTTCCCATACTCCAAAATTTTCTGGCGGTGGCGGCTTTTTCCATAGTTCCCCGCGGTATCGAAATGGGTAAAACCCATATTGCGATATCGCGGGCAGCGGTTAGTTGACGGCCCGGTAAACAACGGCGGTTAAAGATAAAACAAACTTTTACGGAAGTCTCCCGTAGTATCGCGATGAATATTTTATTGATTGCGATATTGCGGGCATTGGTTGGCGGAGACTGCTGGAGTTAGGGTTTAAATTCCAACAAAATAGTAAGATAATCATGGCATCTATGAGCACGTATTCATTAGGAATTATGCCACTAAAACCCAACCTAAATGTTCTTGTCGTAATTCATAGTTGTGCTTTTGGTTTTGTTGTAATGATTTTTACCAACTGAAAATTGTTGGAAATTTGTCTCAAGTGATCAACATGAACTATTTTGAACAAAATTATCATATTGCTCTTCATATAATTTAATGCTCTTAGTAAATAGGTGCATTTTATAAAAGGAGGGATTATTTCACAATATCTTTGAAAATGTTTAAGGAGTGTTTAATTCGTTAAATGTAGTTTAAATTTTGAAGAGGAATATCTAATGTCAAATTTTAAGTTGTGATTCTTGGTTTTTTATAGATTATTTTTAGTGTGGATGTGGTATATAAATAAGTAGATTTTTAAATTGTTACTCTTGATTTTTCATAGATAATTTTTAATGTATATGTTCAAAAGGAACTTGTATTGGTTTCATACTGGCATGGAAAAAGAGTATGTGTCATTGGTCTCATATTATTTGCTCATATAAATAGGCATATTTGTATATGATCATAATATTAAAAATGAAAAATAGAATCATTACCATTAGAAAAAAATTACATAAAATAGGCCTGTTCAAAATGACATCATAAAAGTAATGAAATGACTAAAATTTATTAATAGATGGCACCATTCGTCATGGTGACATCATATAAAGTTATAATATAATCATTTATTTTATTACATTAAACTTAATAAAATCCTATGAATTAACTTATTAAGGACAATTTATCTCATTTACCTTTCTAAAGAATTAGATTTTTATTTTTAGATTTCCCAATTTGTAATATTAGACTTGAATTACTACATTTTTTTTATATGTGACATTCAATCACAGTAAATAGTATAAGTAAAAACTAAACAACTTAAGGAGCATTAATGCTATGTAGTACACACATAATCAACAAGATGAGATCTCCATGAAGTCATGTATATTTATGGTGCAATCTATACAATAAAAGTCTTATTATGACATATAATTTGATGATGGATAAATTCCCAAGTACTAAAATAAATCACACCTTTATTTTTTCTCCTTGTAGAAACATTATTTCCTTAGCCTTAGCTTGTTAATGGTTTAGACTAGGGTGTAATGTGACCCCAATGATGTTGTTCTAAGTTCCTATCCACCCCATCTAAGTGGATTATGTGGCTTGTTGAGAGATGTAAATAATGTCAACATATTGTGCACAAGTTAATACCTAATAATTGTTAACCCATGTAAGGAGATTTTCTATCTCTACTAATTTGGGTATCCACTTTCCAAAATAGGGAATGTTAAGGATTTGACTATAGAGAGTATCCCAAACTCTTCAATTGTCTATTCTTCTTTAGAACTCCCTTTTCTATTCAATTGTCTATTCTTCTTTAAAACCCCCTATTCCTTGAAGTCCCTAGGATGGAAAAGTGTTAGAATATGGTATTCATCGCTTACATACCACAAAATCTATGGACTGCATGCCACTAGTGAAACCCATCCAAGCCTATAGAATAGTACTTGACATCCATCATTTTCATGCCACTGAATCTATGACCTACATTTCATTGGTAGAACCTATCCCTCTAGAGTATCACTTAGCATCCATCACTTGCATTTCATTGGCTTTATGGCTTGCATGCCATTGGAAAAAAGTGGACAACTTTAGGATATGGCTAAAAAATTCTATAGGTAGAGCACACTCCTTGATTCCCATCAAGTTGGAGCATAAATAATATTATCTTATGTAGGTCACATGATTTATCTACTAGTGATCACCTTAGAAGGAGAGGAATAGACTACATCTTAGGGGGTATACAAACCTCTACCTATGCACTCATAAATTCTTTTAATCCTACCATCTTATATTTCATTTGAAGTTAGTTTATGTAATATACTTAGCTCGATATATAGGAAAAGATTCCTAATTTTAGAATAAGGAAAGACCTACAATATGTAACCATATAAAATTTATAGAAATTGCATAGAAGATTTACTAGTAAGATATGGAATGATGTCAATGACTCACTAAATTCTCCCTAACTAGTGTTAGGACCACTAGCTACCTTGATAGTGCTATGATCTTGCATATTTAAATTCAAGAATAATTTTAACAGTATAAAATTATATACATCAAGTGAATTCAAAATACAAATTATGATACATTTTGTGAAAATACACAAAAGGATGACTCAAGCATAGTAGCTGATGATGGAGGAGCACTCACCACACATTTTAGACAGTCTGACATGGAAGTGGCATGACCTCCTTGGTGTAGTGAAAATGTTTCATGTATTTGAATTCAATATTATATAAGTTTTAAAAATATATCTAAGTTTCAAAGAAACTAATTAGAACTAGCTATATCTATGGTTTTAGGACCAATTTATTAGCTTACAACCTAAGGTGTCCCAAGTTGTACAACTATCAATGCAAAATAGATTTCATCTAGCCAAGGTGAGGTCCTAGAGCCACTCATCTCCACGAATATTTTACATTATATGTAATTCAAATTACTAAATGTAAATTGATATGTACATTCTACACTTGAAAAAAATTAAAATGTGACATGTACCTATATAGGATGAATTGAATATAGTAAATCTAAGAATGTTTTATGCTTTGATACATAGCTATTGAAGTGGATGTAGGAGTAGGAACATAACATGGTTGATTGTAATTTTGACAAAAAATATGGCATCAACATGTGTGAACTGCTACAACTAGCAACATCTCCTCCATGCTTTCTACAACTGACTTTAGCTACCATATGGGTAGCTTGGTTAGTTAGATTTCTTGAGAGTTCACTTAATTCTCCTAATTTAAAAACCACTATCCATTGGTGAATGGAATTAGGAATACTGAGTAAAGAAAGATCAACAATGGGTGGAATTGACATTGATCAATTTTGATTAACGAGTACCCCTACCCTATGTTGTGGCATGTCCCGCCACTAACACCCTAGAAGTATCTCATGTCAAAATAGTTGGGTCTTAAACCAATTCAAACTCTATCTATCATTTCCTCAAAAAATACAAATGCACCTCAAAATTAGCTTGTGATGGATGATCAAAGACTATCCACCATCTCTCCCAAAAATGTGCCACAATTTTTGGATGCCTACACCACCTAATTGAACTTAAATTTTTGTTTATAGGTTGATTTGTGGCATAATCAATAAACTTTGGGGCAATGGTTTGTTTACTAATATGAAGATATAGGATATGTCTATACAACAATCCATTAATAGAGAATTGCCAAATCTCCTCCCTTCATAGGTGGATTCTATCTAGGTGTGCATTAATGGACCTAAAAAAATTAAAAATGGTTTGCATTGAAGATACAAATCATGCTAAATGGGGGGAGTTCTCAACACATTTTGGATAAAATCATTTTTTTTAAGTACATTTATATTTTCCCACAAGTGAGCCTCATTAGGTGCAAGGGGTGGGGGTTTTGTTGGGGGATGTTTGGGGGGGATTTGATGTCAATGGGTTATTATGTGAGGTTGGTTCCTGGGTAAACCCACAAAATTGGTTTACAATTCAAGTGAGGAAGGAAAAGTTGCAAAAAATCATTTTTGGGTTCAAACGAACCAAAAGAGGGTTTGCTAGAGCCTTGGTTCAAGTGAAGCCATTTAATGGAAGGTCCCACCACTCCCACCAAAAAACACAAAGAAAACCTTTTTTGAAAGGGGGTTCGCTCGAACCCCCCATGGTTTGCCCAAACCCCCCTTTTCCCACCTTCTCACCCTCTAGCACTAAAAAACTCCATAATTTTGCGCTTCAAAGCTTGAGTTGAGGATGAAAATGGAAGAGACTTCATAGACCCAACTGAATGATGGTAGTCCTTAGAACAAGCTATCCAACGAACATAATTTAATATGTTTTGGTTTTATTATGTATTTGTTTTTTTAGTTTTATTATACATAGGTTTTTCACTGAAAATCAAGCTCTATGTTTTGCACATGTGGAAAAATAGCAGATTATCAAAAAAAAATTCAAAATATGAGTGCACCAGCTATTGAATTCCTTGATCCAACAAAAAAAAAATTGATACATGTACAAAAAAATCTACATGTTATACGGTTCCCCTATGTCTGAATTGTAATTGGTTTAACTTCAAAACTTGATTAAGGAAAAAATATTCAATAAAAAACTATGAAACCAATTCGAAGCACTAGATATCGTAGTTACAAATCTCAATTAAAAAAAAAATGAATTTATCCTTCATGGAAAAAAGTTATGCATTATACGGTGAGCATCACTCCTTAAAAATGTTGTTTACTGAAAAAAACTAGTTGTCGAAGGAGATGGAAAAAGAAGTGCAATCTGATTTTGAATATTTTGAAAAAAATATATTTAGAATCTACAAAAAAAAATGTCACAAATCACTAGTTTGCATCATCTTCAAATTCCTTACAATTTAGCAGCTATAGGTTCCCGAAAGTGAAGATTTAGTTAGAAAAAAATATTTTAGTGTCCATTGTGGCCAAAAATTGTAAACCAATATTGTGGGATCACCCTCATTTGGAAAACCTCTTCTAATAACATGTTATACTTTGTAAGTTTTTTGTCCATTGGAATGTAATGTGCACCACCTACATCTAAATTAGAAGAAAAATATTTTACTTGTACATAAATTAAAATGTTAAGGTTCGCATGCACGTATTAAGATCTTAGATCCATGTTGAAAAATTAAACAAATTTATCTAAATAAATAAACAAACAAATATTTATCTCTACTATATACATCTATCACAAATATTTGTTAAACATAAATAAATTTTAGTTTTAAGATACAAGTTAATTTAATTTAAATCATTTACATTTACATATATGTACACACACATGTACATACATGCATACATTAAATTGAAATGTACATGCATAAATATACTATGGCCATATACACGTACATATATATATTAATTTATATATACACATTATATACATGTGTGTATGAGTTAGTTACATGTACATTTAACTTGGGAAATTGGAGTAAAGGGTTTGTTTTTTCTAGGTTCTAGGATGTAAGTTTTAAAGTAGATAAGGTTTGGTTAACACTAGTAGAAAAAGGGTTAAGAAAAATTGGATTTATTGATAGGGTTTGGAGTTTAGCATCTAGAGTTATGTGATAAATTGAATTAGTAACACGTGTAATAGATAAATGCATGTATATAATTACATATTTTTATATATTCATAAACTTAAACCAAAGAAATTTTAGTTCTCAATATTATATTTACTAAAAATAGAAATTGATTGAAAATAATAATCCTAATATAATTTAATAAATCCTTACCCAAGTTGCTAAAAA
>VDFB02301462.1:0-23402 GCA_007258455.2 Sequoia sempervirens | reverse complement strand
TAGATAATTTCTCACTAAATTATTTTATGTTAAGCATGCATGAGAAACTATTTTTTCTATAAATGAATGTGAATGTTATCTTGTTAAAAGAGGATTCTAATATAATATTTAATTTATCTAATTTTTATGGTTATATATATATATTTATTTTATGGGGGATGTTAAGAATGTTAATAATGCTAGAATTATAATGACTAAGGTTGTTCCTCATAAACTAAACTCTAGTAATTATACTATAGTAGATAAAAGTTTAAATGGACGGGATGGATTTGAGCTGCGCATAGCTGCTGTTGTGCAGGTTTGCGGCCTTGCAGGCCACGACTTGCATGTAGATTTTCTCTGGTGTATGCGTGGGCGAGAGGTGATTTGGGCTGGTGCAGGGTGAAATCTAGTTTGGGGTGGGTTATTTTTTATGATCGCCTGAGGTTTTTATTTTTATTTTTTTGGCTCTTCTTCTAGCTATTTTGTCGATTGGTATCTACTTATGCTATCCGAGTTTTAAGTTGTGTATGAAACTATAGGTTGTTCCTTTTGGCTTTGCCTTTTTGTCTTTCTCGGGTGTAGTTATGAGGGCTAATTTCTCCCCATCTAGACAGGCGGTGGCTGTTGATCTCAAGATTGATGCTTCAAATGGTGTGGGTTCGATGCATGGTGGTTTATCTCAGTTTTTGAAAGTGAATGGTTGGTTGGCTAAGAGTGAGACTCACCCAATTTTGGTTATTTAATCAGAATATATTGCGGAAGATGTTGAGTATTGGAGAAATCATGCATTAATTTGAAAGTTCATGGGAATCAAAGATCAAAGATCAAGATAAGATCAAGTTAATGGGTGATAATTTGGTGGAGTTAGGCTCTATTAAAAATCTTGACTTCCATTTCTCTAAACCCCATAAATGATTGTTCTCTTTTGGAATGTGAGGGGTTTCAACAACATCCCTCAACAAAAGGTTGTTCGAGAATTAATTAAGGCTCATTCTCTTAATGTTGTATTCATCTAGGAATCTAAGTTGTCTATGGAGGGTATGGTTAAGGTTTCCTCCAATATTTGGTGGCATGGTCAATTCCAATGCATTGGTGTGTAGGGAAATGCTGGTGGGATTTCTTGCCTCTGGGACAAGTGAAATATTTCCCCCTTGTGGTTGATTATGGGTTGATTTTCATTATCCATGGTTGCTTCAAGCTTTGATTTTGGAGAAATCTTATTTATTTTTAATGTATACACTCCAATTGACTTGCCTAGTAAGTCTTGTATATGGGACCATATAAGGTATGTGAGATCCTTAGATCCTTTGTTTTCTTAGATTGTGGCTAGGGATTTTAATTTTATTCTCAATCTTGATGAGAAGAGGGGTGATTTGGATCATTTGGATCCCTCTTCGTCTTTGTTTAATAATAATATAGCCCAGCTAAATTTGATCGATATAAAGCATATCCATAGTTTGTTCACTTGGAGCAATAGGAGGTGTCGTGTGGAATCTATCTCTAAGAGGCTGGATAGGTTTTTTTTCTCTAGTTTTTGGTTAGGTAATCAATCGATTTCAGATTGTGAAATCCTTGATTGGAAATGTTAGGATCACTAGCCCATAAAGTTTTATGTGCATGGTTAGGAAAGTTCCAAGAATCCTATATTCAAATTTCAGTTATTGTGGTTGTAAGAGACTTCTCTGCAAGACCTTGTTAAAGTTTGGTGGTTTGATGGACTACCTTCACATTGGACATCCATGTACACCTTTGTTAAAAGGATATAATTTGTGAAATTTCAACTAAAGAAGTAGAATAGGGAATGCTTTGGGAATGGCTTTAAGGAAATCTCTATTAGGTAGAATAGAGACCAAGGGATTGCTTGGGAGTCCATTAAAGTTAAGGTGGATGCTTTGGAGAGGCTATTTGAATGAGAACTACAAGAGGATTAGTTTTGGAAGAAAAAATAAAGGATTGATTAGCTTCAAGAGGGAGACTAGAATACTACCTTCTTCTTTAGCTTTGTCAAAGCTAGGGGACATGAGAATTTAATCTCCTCTATTATGTCTTCTTAGGGTGATCAATTATCTTCTTTCCATGATATCTCTCAAGAGGCCACTTGATGTTTATCTTCTTTATTCTCAAAGGATGCTCCTAAGGAACTAGAGGAAGTGAATCAAGTTTTGGCTTGTATTCCCTCTATGGTCTCTTATGAAGCTTTAATGGTAAACTTAATCAACCAATTTCTCTCGACGAGTTGGAGGAGGTTGTTTTTCGCATGAAAAAGGTGAGGCCCTTGGCCTAGATGAGTTTCCTGTTGACTTTTTTAGGAATATTTGGATATTATCATTTATGTGATCTTTTGGAGGTGGTGCAAGAATAACATGATAGTAAACAAATGTTGAAATATATGAACTCCACTTTCCTAGCTCTTATTCCTAAATGTGCTAACTCTTTTGATCTTTTTTGGCTAATTGATCTCTTTAAAGTTGTTTATAAGATCATATCAAAGCTAATTTTGGAAAGACTAAAGCCTTGGTTGATTAATATTGTTTCATAGGAGGAGGGGCTTTTGTGGTTGGGAAACATATCTAGGATGGTGTTGTGATTGCAGTTGAGGCTATCGACTCCATGGAAGTTTCTAGAGAGAAGTCCATGTTTTTCAAGTTGGATATTGCTAAGGTTTATGATACGATCAAATGGTCCTTTATTCACAAGATTCTTTGTGTCTTTGGACTTATTGAGGATTGGATTAATTTTGTGAGGATTTATGTAGATGTCGTATTTTGTGTTGATTAATGGTGTGCCTTCTTATTTATTTGGTGCTTCTAGGGGCCTTAGGCAAGGTGACCCCTTATCTCCTTATCCCTTCATTATTATGGTAAAGGTTTCAAAAGTCTTCTTAAATCCCATTTGAGTTGGGGGATTATTCATGGATGGTCTTAGGGTGAAGGCTTGTTTCCTCAAACCCATATTAAGTTTGTGGATGATACTACACTCTTGGGCATTGCTAGAATCAGGGAAGCAAGAAAATTCAAACATGCTTTGGACATTTATCATGTTGCTTCAAGTTAGAGGATTAATGAAGAGAAATCATTTATCTTTTTCTTTAACACTCCTTCGCTTATTCAATCTAGGATAACTCACATTCTTAGATTTCATATTGGTAATCTTCCTTTTGTGTATTTGGGTGTTGTTGTCTCTATGTCTCCTTTGCCAAGAGGAACTTGGTAGCATGTTTTGGGTAAGTTTAGGGCCATGTCAATCACTAGACTTATCGATGGATGTCCTTTGATAGGTGGATTATCTCAAATGTTATGATCCAGGTGGTTCCACTCTATAGGTGTATGCTTCAAGTTGCTCTTGCAGGTTCATTAGAGAGCTTGATGTGCTCTCTAGGAAGTTTCTTTGGTCTGAGAATTTGGATACCAAAAAGTGGAGTTTAATTAAGGGACCTTAGTTCTTCAACAATCAGTTATTACTGGTTAGGATTTGGTTTTCATGCTTTACTGATGATGGTGTACTAGTTTGGATCAAATTTGGGCCAAAATACTCAAGGCTAAATATTTGAGAGGAGTTGTTGATAAGTACATTCCTAGATGCTCTTTGGATGGTAAGGTTTCTATGATTTGGGATACTCTCAAAAGAGGTGCAAGCTTGATTAAGCAGATCCTATTCTATATTTTGCACAAGGGGGATAATGATCTTTCTTGGCTCGATTCTTGGGATAGTCACCCCCCATTATTCACCTCTCATCCTCACAAAATTTTTCTTTGCATTTTATGGATGTTGGGTGGTTGAAAGTTTGTCATTTCAAAGTTGTGGAGTGTTTGGGTCAGGAGGAGGTGCTCAAATGGAAAGGGTGTCACCAATGGCCTCTTGGGGGGTTTGATTGTGGATCATGCTAAGATGAATAAGATTTTAGAGGAGAGAGTGTGCAAATCTTTGCAGTAAAGGGATCCCTTGGCTAAGGCTTCAAATCCTAAATGGGTGTATTTGGTGGCTGCTAGGTATTGTAAATTGGATAGAAGGGAGTATGGGGAGGATGAAGCCCCTTGGTGGAAATATGTGTGGAATAAGTTTGTGTGGACTAAATGTAACTTCTTCCTCTAGTCAATGGCTCATAATAGGTGTATTACTTGGGATAATATTTTGAAAAGGTCCTTTCTAGGACCATCCATATGTTTTCTATGTGGTGGTAGTCAAGAGTCTTCTTCACATATTTTCTTCTAGTGCATCTTTTCTAGATCGATTTAGTATTTATGGTGGGATATTTGGAGGCACTCCTTTGTGCATTCCCTTTCCATTTTTGAGTTTTCAATGAATTTGGAGAAACCCCTTGTTATATTTTCCCCTCTCTAGATGGCATGGACTATTGGGCCTTCACACATTCTTTGTTAGATTTGGATGGAGAGGAACCAAAGGATTTTTTAGGATAAAAATTTAGTGGTTACAGAAGTTTGGCAATGAATTCTTGGTATGCTTTAGGAGACTATTCTAACTAAATGTGATGTTAGAGCCCCTTTGAATTCTAAGGAGATGGTGGTGTTTCTAGGTTTGGGTTTCAATGGTTTCAATTCTAGGAAGGCTTTTCTAATTGGGAGAAGACATCCCAACAAGAAAATTAAAAGAGAAGGTAGATGGTCCCTACCTCTTGTTGGGATTTTGAAAATTAATACTAATGGCTCTTCTAGTGGAAATACAGATTATGCTGGTGTGGGAGGTTTGGGGAGAAATAGTTCTAGGGTTGCAATATTCTTCTTCTCAAAGTATCATGGTATCTAGAATAATAACCTCATGTAGGCTCTAGCTATTCTTGTTTCTTTAGAAAAATCATGTGCCCTTGGATGGAACAAGATGATTTGTGACATAGATTCAAAAATCATGATTAATTTGTTAAATAAGAAAAGTATGGATGGGGTTAACTAGCAATTGTCCTCAACCGTGCGACAGATTCACTAGTTATATAGATCATTTGAGATTGTGTCCTTTGCCCATATCCCTAAGGAATGGAACAATGTAGTTGATTATCTATCTAAATGGGTTTTAGATTTTAGGGATGACTAGAAGGTGGATGATTGGGAGTAGCTTCCCAGTGATTGTGTTCATAAAGTGAAAATGTTGATTCATGTAGATATGACTGGTCCTTGAATTGGCTCAAGTTTTTTTGGTTGGGTGGCTTGGTGTTCAATGAATCTTGGTCATTGGATGTGCCTTTGTGGCTCTAGATTTTTGTATTCTTGTTGGATGTAATCTTGGTCTTTCTCTGATTGAACAATTTTTTACCCTTTTTATATAAATAAGGTAAAAGTATCAATATCTTGATGATATTTCTAATCATATTTACCAGATGAAAAAGTGGAAATATCCTCGATGTGATGAGTTACCAATAAAATTTAATAAATAAAATAATAATTGAATTATCAAGATTCTACTCTAATTTTATAATGCAACCATTAAGAATACTTCCTTGGATAAGCACACTAATGAGGGAATTGATGAGCTTACTCCTAAAGGAGGTGATCCCTCTTAGACGAGTAGTTTGAAGTGTATTCTCTTAATTAATATTTAATATAGTAAATTAATAAATTATTAGATAATATCATAGCTACTTCTCAATGTAAACTTTTTTAAGAGGAGATATGTTCTTTATAATCTTGTTAATCTCTAGGTAGGGATACACATGGATAAATATTCTAAGAGAAATGCTAGTTTGTCTCTTTTATATTTTTAGAAAACCTATGATAAGATTAAGTAGCCATTTATTCTTCTTATTTTTAAGGCTCTTGGGTTTGGAGAATTTTTTTTGGATAATTAAGGTTTTATTTAGAGATGTTTGAACAAAAATTTACATTAGTAGGAATTATTTCATTCATTTCATCTTCATAGGTTGATTAGGAAACAATTCCCTATTTCCCATTTTATATTATCTATTGCTAAAAATCCTATGCATTATGTAACGGGTATGTGTAGGATCATCATGGAAAAAAGAAGCCCTTAAGTGGCAAATAATTCAAAAAAAAAAAGAGTTTGGCAACTTGACATAAAAATTTGAATAAGTTATCTATATTATTTCAAAAATATGTACGAATATAATCTGTAGCAAATTGAATGTAGTTTTTAAACTACTAAGTTTAGTTAAAAAATAAAAAATTATTTGGTGAACATTTGAAATTTTAATACAATAGTTCCTTAAATTTTAGGGAGAAAATAAGAAGTAGGTGTCTCTGCTTGACAATTCTAACCATAATAAAATGATAATATTTTATAATATTTGATATAAGTAGAGGACTTACATGTGATGCATATTTTTTGTAATTTTTTCCAAGTAAATAATTAATTATGAATTTTTATTACAACTCTTTAAAAATATAAAAAACTCTTTATGTATGACCACTTTAAATTGGTCAAAACTTCATGAAATTCATTTTTTTTAAATCCTATAGTATACAAAACATAGAATGTGACATGTTTCAGATTCAAAAAATGTGATATCGTTTGAAAGTTATAGATGTTTTTCAACTAGCCTATTAATCATATTCTTTAGTCGTAACTCAAATAGAAAATGAATAATAATTATTTACAAATTCTAAAGTAGTTTACAATTTATATTGGTGGAAGAGAATCTCCTTTAAAACCCTCCTTTCATTTAATAATTTTGGTTTAAAACAAAGGGGTTGTCACTTGCTATATGATAATATATTAGGGATCCTCACAGGAGTTTGTTTTAGTGATGACACTGTGATGCTTTGAGACATTATTGAATTTGATAGAATGATTTAGATAATAGAAATTGAATTTATATTGTAATTCTTTTAGTTCTAAGCTTGTTTCTTATAGGTCTATAATTTTTAATTTGAATACTAATTACCCTAAATAGCTTTCAAATAGGGATGGATTTACTCTTTCATGTATTCGGGAATTTTATTTTTAAAATATATTTATGCAAAAATTATGTGGGAGTGGGTTTAGGATAATGCTAGTAGTAAACTTATAAAATGGAAAAGTAATATACTTTTTTGGGTAGGATGATTTCAAGTTTTTTAACTATTCTATTTAATTTTCTTCATGTTTTGGCTTGTTTTTTACTCTCATATTAAGTAGTCTAATACTATTATTATAAACATTCTCTAGCTTGATTATAAAGTTAACTAGAAGAGTCTTGTAGTTTCTTGGCCCATTATATTGCTCCTAAAATCTTGGGATGTATTGAGTTAAGACATATCTCTATTAAAGGGGTTTCTCTTGAGTTTAAATATATTATTAAAGATTTATTTAGTAATTAAATTTGGAAACTAATTTTTATGCATAATTTGGTTAATTATGTTCCTAGGGTGAACTCTACATGGTTTGGTTTGTATCTATGAGATATTCATTTTGGAAAATTCAAAGTTAAACTATTTAGATTTGTTATTTTTGCTCAGTTTGGAAGGATTGAGATTTCTAATCTGGAGTTTTGGAGGTTCAGCTCTACTTGGTGATATTTCTATGGAAACACATTTTTCAACATCTACTAGGTTTTTTATTCTTATTATCAACATAGTAAAGGTCTTAAATCTATTAATAACATCCTTGATGATGGTAAAATATTAAATTGGGATTCTATCCATGGTAAATTTGATATTTTTGTTAAAAAAGGACTTCTAATATTGTTAAAATATCTATACTTGATTTGATGCTTCAAGGTTATTAAATGGAATGCTAAGTTATAGGATAATATGAGTTGGTTGGGGAGAAGGTTTTTTTCGACATGAATCCTACATATTTATACTATTTATTATCTTTCACTAAATTTAATAGTTTGCAAGAATAAATGTTATTTAGGGTGTCAATGATCCTAATAATGTTTGGTCCAAGTAGTCAAAGAGGATTTGGTATAAAGGTATTAAGCCTAAGAATTTTCTTACATGGATGATGTTATCTAATAAACCTCTTACTAGTGATGTTTCACATAGTCCTAATGCTAATCTAGTTTAAGAAAAAAATGAATCTCTCGCTGAATTTTTTGTTGTCATTTTCCTATGTTGGTCTAACAGTGGTATTTACCTATTTGGTATTTTGTATATAGTAAAAATAACATCACTTGGTGTAATATTTTAATTTTAAAAGTTGTGAGTTCCTCCTCTTAATAAATATTTGTATAGGTGGTGATTAATCATGTCTCTATAAGTTATCTAGTTTATTTAGATTGAAATAAACAAGAATATATTTTGGGTATGTAGATGAATCCTCTATAGATTTTTCTCAAAAGTCATAATTTCAATGGTTTCTAATGTTCTTTCTATACATTAGGAGCATAAAAGAAAAGAGAATATAGTTTAATTCATTATTGACAATCTAATTATTGATCCTCATATGGTGCAATGGGTTAGAGTACCTAATTTTTATTTTATTACTGTGACGGTGACCTGTTCAAACGGACATCACTATTGTTAATGAATTTTGTTAGTCTTCTTTGGATTATGATAATTTTCACATGGATTATTTTTCCTTGAGAGGAAATGCTAGTTATGATTATTCCATTGGTAATGGTGGTGAGTTTTCTTTTTTATGATGTTCTTTGGATTGCAATTATTGATCTTGGTGGAGGTGGTTCCTCTTGTTTTACTTATTCTCCTCTTTTTGATGGTTGTCATTGGGTTACATTTTTATTCTCAAGATGTGTTTATTTTCCTTGGAGGAGGTGATCCTCGTAGAAAATAAAAAGATATTGTTATAAATATTATTAGTCAATTTGATGTGTGAAGTGTTTTTGGGCCTTATTATAATAATAACTCAAACATGGATTTTTAACCATTATTTATTGTTCTAATTAGGATACATCATTATTCATGGCTTTCAGAATGTGTTGAATACATACTTTAATCTTTTGAGAAGGATGTCAACTATTTCATTGATATGAAAAATAAGAAAAATAGTGATAGACAATTACTACTACTACTTGATACTTTAATAAATGATTTGGATGTTGTCATATAATGTATCATTATTTGATCTTTAATTTGATATTTTTTATTACTTGTTAAATTGGGTTTTTGATAGGGCTCAAACCCTATTACAAAAGAAGAATGATGAAAAATAAAGAATAGAAAAGAGGTTTCCCAAGAGGTTATCAAAAATATCAATACTAACAATTTCCTAATTCGTAAGATGGAACCATGATGGCTCATGTCTCCAACTTCCCTCCCACAAATTTGAATGCATCCTACAAATGACTCTCCCATTCCCCTACCTCTCACTGCCCTATTTTTTTTATTTCTTTGCTAGGGTATGATTTGGTTATTGACCTATCTAGCCCATATCTAGTTATGAATTATGTGGTGGAGGCTTCATCTAAGTATCCTATTGAGGGATCTCAGTCCCTTTTGATATTGTTTAATCTATGATGGTGGGGGTGAAATCTATGCATCCTCTATTGTGTGCCAATACTCCTCTAGTGATTTATTTTGTGAAGGAATTTTCAAATAACATTGATTTCTTCTCTAAAATGGGTCTTATCTATAAGTTCTACCATCTGTGGGCTTCTCTACCAGATCTGTACCTCTGGATATTGAAGAAATGGATTCCCTTAGTGGACGGTAGAATGAGATTTATCCTTCTATGAAAGGTATTTTTATTGTTGGTTTTATTTCTTCTGAGGATAGATAAGTTATTTTAGACCATGGTTTCTCGATGTGGGGCTCTCATCCCCTATCTTTGAGGCCTTGGGTTCATTCATTCAACCCATTGAAGGAACCGATTGATGTTACAGGCCTATTTTGGGAGAGAATGCCTTATCTCCCCTTATGATTCTAATGCTCCTCTACTTTTGAAGGAATTGGTAACACTCTTGGTAGGTTCTTGAAACTAGATCCTACTTCCAAGAACTCTTTCAGACCTCCTTTGCTCAAATTTTTGTGGAGATTGATTTAAATTAGGCACTACTTGGTGAATTTTGTAGTACCCATCTAATTTGCTTATATTTTCAGACAATGCTTTTAATTTGATAGAACATGATACTATGTTGTTATTTGATCCTTGACATTGGAGCAATGATGGTTTTTATATTTAGATGTGATGGTACACTTTATGGATGATTATTGATTATGACATGCTTTTTGGTTGGAATAGTTATTATCTGAGTTGATATTGATATATGCCCATCTGTAGTTAATTGATGTTTTAGTTTCACCAGTTTTGATGTGACACTATATTGGTGAAGGGAACGAGATTGCATCACTCGCTTGTGAGTGGCCTACGATTCCGCAATTTTCTCTTCACGGTGTGTTGGATTCATGATATATATGTATGTACGACATATGTTTTGATTGTAGGATTGCAGGTACAATACATCGGATCCACCTAGATTGAAAGGTTTGAGTGTGTCCATTTCCCAATGGTATAGTTGATTGGGAGATAATAACAAGGTTTCCTCGTCAAGCCACAACCCTAGTCATAGTGTGTCATCAATCTTTATAACAGTATGCTTTGTTGTTATATTGTCCATGTTTTCCTTGTCATTTATTGATTTTGCAAAGTATGCTCTATGGGAAATTAATGATTAAAATCTTTTTAAGTGATTATTTAATGTTATTATTCAAGGGGTAAACATTTTTGACCGGAGCTATGAACTGGATACAACCATTCAACAATACCACCCCAATGGGGTTTGAACCTTGGTGGCAAGAACAACAATGCCACATATAAACCATCACACCATGCCAATACTAGCAAGTGATTATTTAATGTTGTTAGAAGCTTTATATTTGATTTAATTAATTAAATTAAATTAAATTTTTAGAGTGATTTAATCTTTGTGATTAAATTTATTTTATAAAGTGATTAAATTAATTAGATTAAATTCAATTAGAAATTGATATGTGAATTTTGAATTATTAAATGTATAAATATCTTGTAATTATCTTAGAGGAAATATATGTGATTTGGTTAAAAATATATTTTAATTGTGACATGTGTTAGAAAAATTAAACATTGTTGTTGGGAATTAATTCTCAGAGAGAATATTTGCATAAATTGGAAGAGGAAAGAGGCTATTTCATGGAAATGAGAAAAGATATTTTTTTGGAAATAGGTTGTTAAAAATTGGAAGAGGTTGTTAATATTGATTATTGAAAATTGGGTAAGAAGCTCTTGAAAAATTTATGGCTCTAGTTTTATTTTCATCATTCTGGAAAAGTGGATAATTTGGGAGAAGCTTTGGTAAACTAAAATCTAAAGATGAAGGTCTACTTCAAACATCATTTCCCCAAGCATATAGAAACAAGGTCTTTAAATTGTTTTTATTGTTATCCA
Source organism: Sequoia sempervirens (assembly GCA_007258455.2). Classification (NCBI taxonomy): domain Eukaryota; kingdom Viridiplantae; phylum Streptophyta; class Pinopsida; order Cupressales; family Cupressaceae; genus Sequoia; species Sequoia sempervirens. Next base: position 12,149 of record VDFB02301462.1, on the reverse strand, counting down.
AATTGGAAAGATTTCCTGTACAAGAAAAATTGGAAAGTATATATTGTAAATTTGAAAGATTTTCATGTTTGGAAAATTTCCATGAAAATTTTAGAGCTTCTGTAGAAATTGATTTTTAAAAATAGAATACCTAGAAAATTTTTATAATGAAATATAAGAGCCTCTATAGGAAATTGTTTTTAAACAATAGAAATCCCAGAGGGAAAATAATAGAAGATTTGAAAATCCTCTGTAGGAATTGATTTCAATCTTCCTATTAAAATGTGTAGAGAACCTCTAATTGTACTGGGAGAGATCTTCTTGTAGAAGATTATTGTTTTCTTTTGTTTAGCCAATTATTTTTTATTTGGCTGGGAAACTGAAAACTTCTAGAACATTTTGTAAATACTTCATGTAAAAAAATTGGTAAAAATTTCCCATCTGGAGCAATTGTTTTAATAAATTTATATATAGGTGAGGTCACAGTAGAGGTCATGGTCATGGTTGAGGAGGTGGTTACAAAGGTAGTTAGCAGGATTCACCTCCCCATGTTTCTCATGACTCAAATCATGAGGAACATCAGGCTTCCCAAAATGCTCTAGGAGGTAGTGATCAGAATCACGATCCATTAGGGATCAAGGGTGCTCAATTGCGTCGTTTGTTTGAGGAGACACTTGCTTGCCTTGGGCTGAGGTAGGACATAGATCAAATTAATATTGGTGAGAGAGAGGTACCAGCACAGCTAGAGGCAGACATAGCCACTCGCATGAGAGACCTACTTAGAGCTCTTCCACCCACTTTTGACAGTCCTGGAAGCAAATTAGAGGTCGATACATGGTTGATAGACTTGAACTAGTGTTTTTCTATGCACCTTTATGGTAGAAACACCAAGGCCAGATGTGTAATCATGCACTTGAAATAATTTACATCTACCTAGTGGAGATTGGAGGAGCAGAAGCTCTGTATTGACATTAACTTTGTGTCTTGGTATTTTTTCATCGAGAGGTTTAGAGCTAGATTCCTTTCTGACCATTGGTGACAACGTTGTGGAGATAAATTTCATGCTCTGTGACAGTTGGCCATGTTGGTGGAATAGTATGAGCATCCATTTTATGAGCTCAAGAAGTTTGCTGGCATTGGTGATGATGAGGGCATGCTTGTTCAACACTTCATTAGGGGTTTAAATGCTTAGATTAGTGGTGGTGTTTGGGTTTTCAAACCTAAGACTATGGAGACAATAGTAGAGAAGGCCAAATTATTGGAGGAGAACTTGGTGATGGCATTGGGTGGCCATACTAGAGCGTAGATAGGTAGTGCTTTAGCTACATGACCTAGTTCATGTAGTGGCTAGGCTCAGGAGCTGGACCACCTAGGACACAACAGGTACCTTCACAGAGTGGTTAAAAACAAAATTCATAGGGAAAATGGAAGAATTTCTAGCCGAGATAGGGATACAAGTATCGGTTAGGGGGTGACAAGAACTGGAGGTGTGTCAAACACTTCAATTATGAGCAGTTGGCACAGAGTACACAATCTACCTATAATAGGGGTAGTGTTCAGTACTCGAGCGCACCTCCTAGAGGTAGAGGATTTGGAAAGGGTATAAAATGTTTTCCTTGTCGCCAACAGGGTCACATAGTGCAATAGTGTCCCAATAAGGGCACATCAAGTTATAATTAGAGGCCAACTGTGTTAGAGATGATTGTTAGAGATGTGGGTAGAGGTCATCAAGTATCTGTTATAGTTGACAACCACTAGGCCGATCATTAGGGAATAGTGGTAGAGACTTCTGGTAGAGGACAGATAGTTGGCTTTGGAGTTTGTGGCCATCATGCAACATAGGAGACTCACCCTTAGGGGTTGAGATATTGAGTAGGTTAGGGTCCAATTGGATCCTATAGATGATACTTTAGCTACTTGGGAGGATGCAACTAGGATGAGGGAGCTCTATCCCTATTTGTTTGTAGGCTTCCAGGAGTAAGCCTGATCCTAGGGGCGAAAGGATGTAGGACCCCTCTAGTCTTCTTATATTTTTAGAAAGTGCTTTTACTTTGATAGACCATGATACTATGTTGTTGTTATTTGATCCCTAACATTGGAGTGATGATGGTTTTTATATTTAGATGTGATTGTACACTTTATGGATGATTATTGATTATGACATGCTTTCTAGTTAGCATAGTTGATTATTTGAGTTGATATTGCTATATGCTCATCTGTAGTTAATTGATGTTTTAGTTTGTCAGCTTTGATGTTAAATTGTATTAGTGAAGGGAATGGGATTGCATCACTCACTTGTGAGCGCCCTACGATTATGTGATTTTCTCTTCATAGTGTGTTTGATTATATATGGCATATGTTCTTATTGCAGGATTGCAAGTATTGTCTGACATCGTCTTCACCTTGATTCACAAGTTTGTGCATGTCCATTGCCCAATAGTATAGTTGATTGAGAGATAGTAATAGGGCTTCCTTGTCAAGCCACAACCCTAATCGCAGTGTGTCATTAGTCTTTGTTTTGGTATGCTTTGGTGTTATATTGTCCACATTTTCCTTGTCATTTATTTATTTTGCAAGGTATGTTCTATGGGAAATTAATGATTAAATTTTTTTTAAGTGATTATTTAATTAATTTTGATTAATGTTGTTAGAAGCTTTATATTTCATTTAATTAATTAAATTAAATTTATTTTGTAAAGTGATTTAATCTTTGTGATTAAATTTATTTTATAAAGTGATTAAATTAATTAGATTAAATTCAATTATAAATTAATATGTAAATTTTGAATTATTAAATGCATAAATATCTTGTAATTATCTTAGAGAAAATATTTTTGATTTGGTTGAAAAGATATTTTAATTGTGACATGTGTTAGAAAAATTAAACACTGTTGTTGGGAATTAATTCTCAGGGAGAATATTTGCATAAACTGGAAGAGGAAAGAGGCTATTTCATGGCAATGAGAAAAGATATTTTTTTGGAAAGAGGTTGTTAATATTGATTATTGAAAATTGGGGAAGAAGCTCTTGGGAAAATTTTGGCTATTGTTTTATTTTCATCTTTCTAGAAAAGTGGATAATTTGGGAGAAACTTTGGTAAATTGGAATCTAAAGGTGAAGCTCTACTTCAAACATCATTTCCCCAAGCATCTAGAAATATTTTTTTTAAATTATTTTTATTTTTATGCAAATTGAAAAGATTGCCTGTACAAGAAGAATATGTTGTTTTTGTAGAAACTTTAGTATATTTTGTAAATTTGAAAGATTGTCGTGTTTTGAAAATTGTTGTGAAAATTTTAGAGCTTCTGTAGAATTTGATTTTTAAAAATAGAATGCCTAGAAAATTTTTATAGCAAAATCTAAGAGCCTCTGTAGGAAATTGTTTTTAAACAATAGAAATCCTAGAGGGAAAATAATAGGAGATTTTGAAATCCTCTATAGGAATTGATTTCAATCTTCCTATTAAAATTTGTATAGAACCTCTAATTGTACTGGAAAAGATCTTCCTATAGAAGATTATTGTTTTCTTCTTTTTACCCAATTAGTTTTTATTTGGCTGGGAAACTAAGAACCTATGAAAGATTTTGCAAATATTTCCTATAGAAATTTGGTAAAAATTTCCCATTTGGAGCAATCATATTATTAAATTTATATATATATTGAAATACACACACACACACACACACACACACACACACACACACATATATATATATACATATTTTACTTGGGAAGTTCTTGGTAATTTTTTCATTTTGAAAACCCTGTGAAAAAATTCATATGATGATTTTATTTTAATAAATTGTAGGAAAATTAAAAAAAGTAAAATTATAAGTTTTTTGGGGGAGGCTAGAGTTGTCCCCACAACAGTTGCCCATAGGGAGGTAGACTATGGAAGCAGTGCCAATGCTTCCTCCCATAGTTGTCACCCCCTAGGGGAGGCAGGTGTGGAGGTAGCCAATGTTGCCCCACAGTGGTCATGCCCATAGGTGGTTTCCCTGCACACAACCAACGATAATGAAGTTTCGTTTGCCCCTTTTATATTTGGTTTTTAATTTATAAATATATGCGTGTGTGTGTGTGTGTGTGTGTATTTAAATATATATAATTGTATATATATATACATATGTATATATATAATGTATTTCTTAAATAGGTGCATGCAAAAGCACAAGTTAGATATTTTTAAATGAAATGATTTAAAAGAGAAATTGATCTTTATTTATATGCAATTGGGAAATTAAAATAAACAAATGGGTTTAATTTATTTTTTTATTGTAATTGAAATTGTAATAAGTTAGTTTATTTTGGGCAATGTATTATTGTATTTTATTGAAAAGGAAATTGGATTCAGGAGATCCTAATGGTAGATTTATTTCCTACTTGAATTGCCTATTTTATTATGTTTTCTTATGTTCTCGTAAGTTGGAGAAATTGGTTAGAACGTGTATGTAAGTCTTCTAGATGATGTTATTTTATGAGGGGGTTGTTATGTTTTATGTTTTATCCCTTTGTTTCCCTTGGGTAGGGCACTTGGTTGTTATTCTATTTAAACACTCGATTACTTTGAACGGGATGTGTTGCATCTTATATTTTGGATTGGGATTTAATATCCATTTTGTGCACTATGTTTACCCTTGGTTGTGGATTAGATCCTTGTGTTGTTAGTAGGGGAGTGGCTCTCAATGGGGGCTAACACACAAAGTGGTGCCAGGATAACTCATGTGAGAGTTAGTTAATTTAGTGGAAATTAAATGAATGTATTGGGGAAAAAGGGTGGCTTAAAACACTTAACTAGATAATTGTGTCTCGCTCATTTTCTCAAGGGATTGTTTAGACTTAAGATGAGACAGGAAGGCCTAGAATGGAAAGATCATTATCTTGTCCCTTAGAAAGATATTTGATTCTAGATTGGTTTGCATGTGGGGCCAGGGGTCATGAGAGGCTACCAGGATAACCCAAGATGGGGGTCAGGGCCTAGGAAGATCTACCAGGATAACCCACACAACTTTGTGATGACACTCCTCCTATAACAACAATATGTATTGTATAGTTGATATACTTGATTAATTTACTCTAGAAGCAATGTAATCTTTATAAATGTATTATTCTTGTATGGTATAGTATTGTATTGCCTATGTCTAGAGGTTGTTGGCTTTTCCTAAGAATCCATTTTACTATCTCCTAGCACGTGGGGTGGGCCTTCGGGTACCACTTAGTTGGGTGGAATATGCACCTTACACCATTGGGTTCCCATTTCATGTTTGTGATGGTGAGATCTTCCAGATTGGAGAGCTCGCGTGCACCAATTACTTTGCACTATTTCTTATGTTCATTTGTATTAGATGTATACTTTGTATATGTACTACTCCTCATTTTTATTCGAGGAGGATTCTTGTATCATTTTATTTGTAACATTATCTATATGATCTTCCTCATTTTGGAAATGAGTCTTCTAACTGTTTTATGGAATGAATGCAATCTATGGATGATTCTTTAATGTACTTTGTATCTATTGAAATGAGTTTAATGCCTTGGATGTATGTTATTTATTTCATGAGTATTATTTATATGTTATGGATTAGTTTACTTTTTTATATTATGGGATTCGAACGTAAGTGTTGTCACATACCTTAGAAGATGTATGAATTAAATGTAGTTCAATTTACTTGATATTAATTACATTTAAAAAAAAAAATGTTATGCTTCCGTTGCATTTGCGTCATCCTCTAGGGTTACATGGTGGGGTGTTACAAGGTTGTGCTCCAAGTTAATTGTTGGTCTTAGATTCAACTTGTAAATTATGAAAGAATCTCGTTTCACTATAGATTTTTTTTTTCTACTAGACACTTGGCTCATGACTATCCTAGTGGCTCTCGGCCTACTTTTTATTCCACTTGGTGGAATAATGGTCTTAGGGACCATCTAATTGTATTGCTTGATGATGAATTTCTTCTACTAACAATGAGGATTATGGGCCTCCTCCTTTTTACTAGATAAATACTCATGTTGTTGATAGTGCTACCCCTCCAATGGATTATGTTGCTCAGATTTAGAATAAATTTGTTTCTACTGTGACTCCAACTAGTGAAAGTGTTGTCTCCTTTGTTGCTCCAGCTGCTCTAATTTTAGACAAGGCTATCTTTTCTATGATTCATGTTGCTTCGGTTTTGGATATGGTTGTTTCACTTGAGGTTCTTGTTGAACCTATGGTTAGTCTCTCTGAAGGGGATTATCCCCCTTCATGTCTTTAGGAATTAAATTGGACATTGTTTCCTCATGGACAGTTATGCAACATAGAAAAAATTGTATTCCTAAGGACTCTATTTTTCTTGACAAGCCCTTAAGGGAAAAAATGCAAGGTTCAAGCTTTGGTGCTTGAGCTATTTCTCTATAGTTATCTATTTTTATACTATTCTTTTTGTGATGGGATCAAAGCCCTTCCTCACTTTTTTAATAAAAAAAATATCTTGATCTAATCATATGCATCTTCACACCCATAGGGTTGGAGTGCAAATGAGAGACCAACTTAGGAAGAAATTTCTTCCTCATTTGTACAACTATCTAAGAATAACTAACATCCAAATATTTAGACCTAAGATATGAGTGACATGATAATCCCCCTTTGAAGGCACATCTAAGAGAAATAGACAATTTGAGGAACAATGTGGATTTTTTGATTATTAATATAAAATCGTGGGTATAATCAAATGATCTTTAGAAATTGAAGGAATAATTGGAACAATAGAAATAGGTTTTTGAGCTTCAAAATTATCATCCAACTTATCAAAAGTGCCTCACAAAGCCCAAAGGGATGAATTTTTGGAATGGATGAGAGTGATAATTTAATTGATTATATGTTATGATATTTGGGTATATGAGTTCTAGTTCTAGTTAATAAGGTGGTGGGGTTATATTTATCAAAATTTCTTTTTTATTTTTGTTCTAGTTTTGAAGAACTTTTGTTAATATTTACGTTTAATTGCTTAAAGGGGCCATATTTGTAAACCATTTCTCACATACAAAAAGAAAAATATTCAACAAAATATATTTTATTTAACTTACTTTATATATTATTTAACAAAAGAATATTTACAAATTACTCATATTTATAGTGACTATATAATTTATACTTTAGAATGTTCAAACCTATTAAGCCAATTAAAACTATACACAACAAATTCTTATATAATAGAAAATTTGCACCCCATATGAAAATCCATTTTTTTTCCCTTATCCACTTTAGAAAACCAAGTTCAGAGGCTTAATTCCACCTAAGCCCACTACTTGCATCACACTTGGCACCTATTTTGAGTGTCGGTGGAGGTGTTTCTTTCAGGGATGCCCGTGTGGTGCGTAGACATCTGCACAATACTCTTACGTCCCTAAAAAATTCTCATGTCTAGAGCCTATAAAGGTGTTATGCTTCCCATTGGGGGTCAATTTTTAATGCCCTCCTCGGCCAACCAACCTGAATATGGTATTTTTCCTTCTCATTCCTTCATATTCAGTCCTTGAACTTGCATTTGGAGGTTGGAAGAACTCTTCACCACTTCTAGGCTTCATCTGCAAACTTCTTCTTCCAAGCATTGAGCTCATAGTTTACACTTCATAGCAGAAACATCAACACTCCACTACGTCAGTAGAGAAAGTGTGGAACAAAACACCATTGTAGCAGAGGCTTGAGTTCTTCTCATTTTCTCCCCCAATAACCATAAGCGCTCTTGGTGGAGGTGGTAAGCTTTCACTCCTCTCCTCTATTACTTGGTTGAGTAGCATAACATTGCTTTGTAGTGCTTTAGTGCTCTTTACTTCATTTCTACTTTTCTCTATCTATCTGGCTATCCATGGAGATGGGAACACCAAAATGGGGTTTGACTGAGGTGAGCCCCTATATAGCCCCAACATTCTCTCCCCCTTGTGTGCAGGTATTGAAAAAATTCACAAGTTGGAAGCTTCATCACTCACACGGTTGTAAGTATTTCTTTCCTTTCTTCTTCTTAACCTTTATTAGTTTTACTCCACTTTATCTTGGTTCTATCAATTTCTGCTATTTTATTGTATTCTGTAGTTTTTGCATTCAGAGTACAAGTAGTCATGTTAGCTATTTTCTGTGATAAACTCACTCCCTAGTCTATACGAGACATTAGCATGCCCCTGAGATTCCAACGCGTTGTGTTGTTGTCTGTGTTCTAGATGCTAACATCCTCTAGTTGAGAGCTTGTCAGTCTATCTAGAGAACCTTTGTGACCTGCTCTTTTAGAATCTAAAACTTTTGTGCTATTCCATTGAGGTAATATAGGGCAGTTCACCCTATGAGGATCTCTAAATGAAGAGAACTTGTGAGTAGTGAATCAGGCCGTATATCACATTTTGGTGAACCCGACATGAAGAACATTATTCTTTAAAAAAGTTGTAAATGCATTTAATAGCTTCTTTTGTTAGCTCCATATCTAATGTTATCCAAAATATTAATGATTTTCATTCAATGCATGTGATGGTGAATTGGCACTACCCATATCACTTGGTATCTTTGATCCTTCTCATGAGATTCCTCTTGTTTAAGAGGATGTCTTGTTGCAAGAAGATGAAATCATTGATACCTTTCCTAATTTTACTCTACCTTCTATTCATTCCAATGCACTCTCCCCTAGAGATGGTGCACTTGTGAATGACAAATCTCCCTCTCCTTCCAATGCACTCTCTTCTAGAGATGATGCATTTGTAAATGATGAATCTCATCTTTATTCTAATGCACCCTCTTTTAGAGATGATTCAATAGCGATTAATGAACCCCCTTCCACATCTGATTCTCCTTGGATCAATGTTGAGAATGTCTCTTTCAGTAACTATTCCACATTTTATCTTGTGTATTGATGTTGAGAATAAGTATTCAAGTAATTATTCTACTAGTTGTAATGAGTCTATAAATGTCATGGATGTTTCTGCTGCCCCTCAAGGGACTAAGAGACTGATCATCCATGTGACTTTGGCTAGTCCTGCTCCTAAAAGGGTTTGTGCTATCAATGGTGTTTCATTAAATAGTGGATCTCTTGATCTTCCTAAGGCTCCCTCTTATAGAGTAGTAGCATATACTTATGAGAACAAGTATGAATAAACAACCAAGACTTCCTCAAGCTCCTAAACCTACAAATAAAGCACCTAGTGATTATAATCTTGTCGAGCAGCCTCAGGTTACTTTAGATAAGACCTCACTATGGGACTTGCTTCTTTGGTTTATCAAGGTATGTTTTAGGAAGCCTTGCAAAAAATCCTCTTGCCTTCTTCCACTAGGTTGGTAGATGTTGATGCGTTGATGGCATATATTTGCGCAGGTTCACTGAATATTATGTTATGTCCACAAGAGCTCTCACCTCTGGAAGTACAAAAGCAAGCTGATCCTCTAATGATTATAGTCAATATTAATAAGATAGGAATTAGACACACTCTCATTGATGTTGGTTCAACATTCAATGTATGTAGTATTAACCTTCTACCTAAGATTAATTTTGACCCATCCTCTCTTAATACTTCTTCTCTTGTCCTCCATGGGTTTGATAATGTTGGTCGACAATCCCTAGGCACGGTAGTCTTGCCTTTGAGGTTGGGACCTGTTACTATTCCTACCCTTGTATATGTCACCGGAGTCAGGAAGCATTGACATGTCTACCCACAGATAGAACATTTCTAATGTGTCGACACATCTATCCATAGATAGGTGCATCTAAAATGGTGACATGCATCTACCCATAGATAGAACACATCTAAAGTGGCAACAAGTCTACCCGTAGATAGAACATGTCTAAAGCATCGATATGTCTACCCGTAGATAGGACACATCTAAAAGCGGTGACACATCTATCCATAGATAGAACATGTCTAAAGCATCGATACATCTACCCACAGATAAAACACATCTAAAAGTGGTGACACATCTATCTGTAGATAAAACATGTCTAAAGTGGCCAGTTACGCAAACCGTAAGACTTTCAAAGGGGTCCCTTGGGAACCCAACATGAAAATAAAAAATAGCGGTCCAATCAAGGGGCGCGTTGTTTGAAAGGCAAGGTCTAGGCAGGCTGCCCCCAAGCTAGACACAAAAGTGTTCATTTGAAAGAGAGGCTTTCAAAGAGGTCTCTCGAGAACTCTTCAAAAGATAAAAGGGGGTCCACTAAAGGGATGCTTCATTTGAAAGAGAGAGCAAAGAGATGGGACCTTAAGAAGGACTCACATCTTTGAAATGAGTTATCACTACCCCTAATGTATAGGGGAGGAGAACCATGCAAGATACTTTGAACATGATAGAGGTAAACCTCAATATCACTTGTCATGAAAATTAAGGGTGGGTGCATCAATCAAATGGGATTTTGATGGCACTTGAATCAAGAAGTTGTTTAATTTTGCTCTTCAAGGCTTTACATTTGCTAGTGGAATGGCCAAGCACTTGATGGTATGCACAAAAAGAATGTTTTTGTTTATGAGACTTCTTGTGTGTAGGAGAAGGAAGAGTAATTAGGTGGGATTTTAGAAGTTGTAACAAGATATCCTCTTGCTTAGACAAAGAATGAGGAGAGGGAAGCAACCCTTTCTCTTGTGGAGAAAATTTTGACTTCTCACAGGAAGAAGAAGAAGATATGAAGGTAGAAGAAAAAGGAGGATCTTCGTAGAGAGCATTATCTCAACAACGAGGATTATGCTTCTTTATGGGATCACTATCAACCTTCTTGATATGACTAACAACACTAACCTCTTTAACATAAGTGTGATAATCTCCCTTAGAAGGAGGATCAACACCAAGAACATTACAATTTGCATCCACATTGCCCTCTGATACAGAAGAATGAACATCTTTGATAGCGAGTGTGGATTATGTTATCAGAAGGTCTAAGTGGATTGGGTTGACTTTATATTCTCCAAAAAAGGATTCTATAAAGTCTAAAGAGCCCTAATTGTCACCAAGACATGCATTCTTTTGAGAAGAGGTAGAAGCACACTTAGGGCTCCTTGATTTAGAATGATCTTCAGGGATATTTATCTCAAGAGTACCTTTTGTAGTAGGTACTACTAGAGTAAACATTGACACATTGGAAGACACCAAAGGGATAAGAGTAGGCACAACCAAAGCTTGACCATTAGCTTCCACCTCACATAGGTTCATAGCCTCAGGGTTAGCCTTGATCATGACAACTCGATTGTTATAAATAAATTTAATAGATTTCTGCAAGGTAGATGGAACTACACCCATAGCATGAATCCACGGTCTACCAAGAAGAAGGTTACACAACAACTTTTCTACTATCACAGAGTCCACTTCCTTTTGGGTTCCTTCATGTGAGATTTCTTCAAGGATACCTTCCTTGCAAATTTGCAGGTCTATAAGGTGCTTTCTTGGCTTCTTCCATGAAGGAGATCTTGGGGAATGCCTCCTTGTAGGTCTACAAGTCTATGAGGCACTTACACATTTTACTTGGTGATACGGGTTCTCCTCCTTGAGCAGGGTTTTCTTTTATCACCTATTTTGTGGTGCGGGTTCTACTCCTAATCTGGTTTTGCTTTCACCACATGCTTTTCAGTGATATAGGTTTCCTCCTTGAGGGGGGTTTTCTTTTATCACCTCCCTTGTGGCACGAGTTCTACTCCTGAGTGGGTTTTTCTTTCATCATGTTCCTTGTTCATCTCTCTCTTCTCTTTTCTACATCAAGGTCTCTTTACTTTGCTAACTCGGATCGTTTAGCTTTTTACAGTCTAATGTTGTTTGGTGTAGGATAGTTATCTAGTTCCTCGATGGTTCAGGTATAATTTTCCAACCTTAATATTTCTTGATCTACTTTACCCATCACTCATTAGTGTTAATACTCACTAAAGTGGGGGAAAAATGTATAAGAGAAAATTTTCACCCCATATGCAAATCCCTTTTTTTTTCCTTATCCACTTTAGAAAACCAAGTTCAGAGGCTTAATTCCACCTAATCCCACTGACTGCATCACACTTGGTGCCTATTTTGAGCATCAGTTTATTATGAATGGTGTTTATTGCGGGTGCAAGCGAGATGAGGCAGATGGATTTTTTCAAATATTTGGATGTTTTTTGAGTTTTGCAATGTTTTGAGGCTGTTTTTGGTATTTTTTTGAGATTTTCAAATGTTTTTGATTTTGATTTTCCAATGTTTT
>VDFB02301461.1:0-14052 GCA_007258455.2 Sequoia sempervirens | reverse complement strand
AGGGAAGAATTGTTACTATATTTTTCTATATGTGTGGAGTGCCAATGAGTTAAGGTTGAACATGTTCATCCTATACGTGTGGAGTGCCAATGAGTATAAGTGGAGAATAAACAATAGATATTTTACCTAAGGACTACCTTTGATATCATATAAGCATGTTACAATCTAATGGTGGTTGATGAGCTAACAAAATTAGTGCATTTCATACCTAGTAACTTAAAAATGAATCACCTATATTCATCGAATGGTTCGAGAAGGAAATGTATAAGATTCATGGTATATTCTAGAATGACTTCACAAGTTTGGACAACTTTTTAGATGAATGTATGAACAACCATGAATTTTAATATTGCATACTATCTAGAGTTAAATAACCAAATAGAAAGAGTCAACTAGGTTGTCAAAGATATTTTGTATGCATGTTTCATGGATCAACAATATAAATGGCAACAATATTTTTCATTAGTGGAGGTTGTTTATAACAATTATTATCATTTTTCAATAAGCATGATTTTATTTGAAGCGTATGAGAATAAATGTAGAAATTTTAAAGGAGATTAAATAGTTGGTTAAGTTAATAAGGAAAGGCTAAAGGAAGCAACTAACCAAATCAAAATTAATGATAATAAAGGAAAAACACCAAGGCAACTTGTTATTAGTGAAAAAAAAATCATGTTAAATAGTTTGAAAAACATTGTCCACATTTTGTGAGGTCTTTTGAGATTGTAGAAAAGATCAATCACTTGGAATATCAACCAACTCTACCACCACCTCTAGGCAACATTCATAACATCTTCCATATGTCTCTTCTTATGTGATATATTATATTTAACCCACATAATTAATTGGGATACTTTGTGAAGATGATAAAATATGTAAAAGACACAAATAGATAAAACGAACACACAAGTTACCTTTCCTTTTACCTTCTCATCTCATGGATTGAGATAAATTGAAGGCACCTTCCTTCACTTGATTTTCTCTTTTTTATGTATCTTAGTTATTTTTCAAACCTGTAAATTTGTTTTCTAATAAATGAAGCAATACCTTGAAACTTTCTCCTTTGAATCAATCGATTAGGTTCCATTGCTAATATTGCAAAAAACAAATAGAAAACAACATTTAACAAAAGCTACAATTTAGAACTATATTAAATGTATCGTTATGGTCTAGAAATTGCGACTTAAAAGCTACAAAGTACAAACCAGAGCATACATGAATTTCAAAAGAACCACCACCTATTGGTTTGGAGTTAAATCATCCAACAAATAGAAAACAACATTTAACAACTTTACCTTGAGTTCAATCACACCTCTTCAAAACAAATTAATGGATTCCAATGCATGGTCAATTATTTCTCATCTAATTCAGCTTCTCAGTATCCACCATATTTGAATCATGTTTTTTAACCATCTTGTGTTATTTTGGTATTGGATTGTTTTTCATTTTCCAACAAATTAATGGAAACATTTTTTCAAACAAATAATATCTGAGCTATTTTTTATGTTATCGAGGGAATGTGGTTTTTTAGACTAGCAACATGATAATAAGATTAGGATTAATAGATAAAAATAATAGAACAAGAATATGGTCAAGGTGGATTCTAAAATGAGAGCAAAGGTCTTCATTTATAAAACTTTTATGGTGAAAATGGAGGATCAAGATGCCATGTCTAATGGATTAGATGGTTGGGATTAAATGAGAGTGGGGATAAGGATTGAGGGCTTAGTGTTGTGACAAGTGTCACAAGAGGAGTGGAAGTGTAAAAGCTAGGTGTGAGCACACATATGGAAGCTCGTGAAAGGGACAAGTGAAGGAAGTGGGGTGGCTAATTGATAAAATTTGTAAGAAATAGGGTGGCTACCTTATGGCATGTAAGAGTTAGGGTGGCTTCACACGTGTGAGAGATATGCTCACACATTTATGAGAAATTGGTAGGGTAGGTAGGTTAGAACACTTGTCAAGTAATCACAAGTTTAGATATTTGATCCATGTAGATGGATTCAAATGCTAGAATTTAATGAACAAGGATCAAAAGTGAGTTGGAATTAAATATTAGGTGAATTTTTTTGTGAAGGTTAATTAACCTAATTCAATTAATTAAGTAGATATTAGTTAATTGATTTAGTTGGAGGATTTGTGGATAAGGTTGAACTTAATTACATAAATGTAAATTTATTTAACTAAATGTGTGGGATAAATGTGAATTAATTAAATAAATAGTTATTATTTATTTAATTAATTGCTAGAATGGGGTAAAGTCAAGTGTGGTCAAGTATGGACAAATTTAGGTGTTTATGTTTTGTATGTGTGAAACATATAAATACTATATATGGATTCACTACAAGTAGTCAAGAATCAATAAGTAAGGATTTGGAACTCAAACATTGAGAAAATAAATCTCTAGTGCCCTACCAATAATTTGAGGATAACACAACCTAAGGGGATCCTCATAAAATGAAAAGCTATTTTCCTTGTTTATTTTACAAGAATTAAAAAATTAAAATATATGCATTGAAATAGGCACATTGTACACTAAAGTGAGAGCATGTGGCTTCTTAAATTCAAGACAAAGAAAGCTATAAAGGTTTTACTTGAAATATCAAACAAGAGGCCCAAGATCAAACCTCAAAATCTCAAACAAGAGACCCAAGATCAAATCTCATAGGGTACATAGGAGATATTCTAAAATAGGAACTTTTAATGGGACTTTGTGATGAACAAGGATTTTCTTGGAAAAATATTAGGTTGATTTAATGAAGTTTATTCAAATTCGACAATGATTTGATGATTTGTGTAAATGTTGTAATGTTAACTATAATTGTTTATTAAAAGTTTCCTCACTGTCTTGACCAAGTTTATGTGTTTTATAAAAAGTATCAAGTTGAACAATGGAACTCATTTGAATGTTATAAATTTATAGAAGTTGAATTTTTATAATATTCATATTTGTAATGGAAAATTTAGTCATAATATTGAAAAGGGGATGATATTTGATGTTGATTTGAGTTGAATTTTGCTCTTTTGAAGTTTGCTTGCTTGAAATGAATTATTAGCTTGAGTATTGAATATGTTTCGATGAATTAATAAAAGAGTTGGTTCTATGTCTCAAATTAATTTTTATAAAAGAAAACACAAAAATGAAAAATAAATTGATTACGTATAATTAATATAACTATTAACCAATATAGCAATCTAACTAACTAACCAATTTATTCTACAAACTAACCAATGAATTGAAGCTAAACTAAATCTTAAATAAAATCAATAAAATCTTAACCTTTCAATAGAAGTCACTAGACAAGAGCAAACTAGAAAAAACATAAGTTAAAATTGGGACTAACTTTATCCTTAAAAGAATTCAATGTTCGCTCATTTAAAATTTTAACAAAGATGAAGCATTTGAGGAAGATACCTAATGGAATAATTATTGAAAGTGATCACAAATATGATAGGATTGGACGAACAAGTTGAATAGTGGCTACATAATGAAATTATAATCAACAATGTAGAGGCCAATGCTATAAATGAAGAAAAATAATAGTATAGGAATTTAATTGAATGAAAATGAAACTAAATGAGCTTACTATTGTATAGTAGATTGGTTTCACGTGGGGAAGTAGAGTGTGCATAGATATATTCTTGAGAAAATAGTTTGGGATCAATTTATATCTATTGTAAAGGAATGTATTTCTACATTTTAAAAAAAAACATGGGGAAGGTTCTATATGATATGGGGACAAAGGGAAGGCCAAGGGATGAGAAAAATGAATATATAAAGTGTAGTGTAGAAAAATGATCCCTTTTCCTTTTCACACTTGTTTGGGCCCTTATGAACTAAATGGACTTAATTGTGCCTTATTCAGGGTGTTGTAAAGTGTTTTCTTGCACTTTCACACTAATCTAGGGTTTTTTATTAATTAATTGGCCTTCTTTATGCTTTAATTGAGCTTATTTTGCATCCACAATCCTTAATTAATGCATCTTTTTTAGATAGTCCCAATATCTACCAACATCCAATCATAATTCATGTGTTTTTGGATTGTATGGGCCATATTTAGTGATCTGGGACTCATAACCCACCTTGGGCATATGGGTCCCACCTAAGTTTCAAGGTCTCAATCTGGATTTCACATGAACCTAAGCATTTCTTGAAAAATGTGTCCCAATATTAGCCTAATGGAACTCATACGCCACAACTGGTGTATGAGTCCCACTTAGCTTAGACCTAAATTAAATTTAAATTCTTGGCAAGAATTTATTCTCCTAGATCTAATGTCGGCTTGTAGTATTGTAATTTCAGGAAATTTGGCATAAACAAGTATAAATACAAGGTTATTTCACATATTTTCTCCTAACAAGATCTAACCTTTCAAGTATTCATGCATTCTAGAAAATAATGATTACAAGTGTTTACAAGAACATTCAAGATTTGATTATCAAGCATTTTGGAGAATTATTCAAGTATCAAGCATCATTTCAAAGTCATCATGCATCATGTTTGTTTTTTAGCTAATGTTTGTGATGTAGGGTTTTATGATTTAAGCAAGCATTCAAATCAAGATCCAGATCATTCAAGCAAGATTCAAGATCTACATCCATTGTAGCCATTAAATATACAAGATTGTATCCTTTTGTTCCTAGGGTTTGGTGAGTTGTAACATATCATTTTGTTCATTCATCATTCATCCTTTCTATTTCATTTCATTTCAAGGTTTTATTACCAAAACGGGGTTTGACCAAGGCAAACCCCTATCCACTAACAAAACAACATTTTTCCCTCTCTTTAGTGTGTGATTTGCAAACCTAGGTTGAAGATACATTGAAGAGAAAGATTGGAAGAAGTCATCAAGTTTGCAAAGTTTTCAAAGTTGTCACCTTGTTTGGTACAAGATCATGCTATCAAGTATAGAGAAAAACTAAGCATTTGTCCAAAAATCGCTGAGAAGAAAGAGTAGAGATTAGAGTAGATTCACATTCGGATCCCTCTTAAAGAAGTTAAGCAAGACTAATACCACTTCTAGCTTATGAGTCCCATTACAATCAATTTTCTAGATTTCAGAGTTCCGTGACTTATCAATGCTTATTTTGTTCCTACTCTAGAAACTGGGACTAACGTCAAATTTTGTATATGAGTCCCACATGTACACCAATTCTTTCAAAGATTTCAGATCTTCATTCAAGCTACTATAGGTCTAGTAATCCTCTCTTATTTCTTAGCTTCTACTGCTATGTTTTGCATTCATTTCTAGGTCATTTAATTAGGTTTTGTACATCATTACATTTTGTCATTGTATCTGCATGTCACTAGTCTTCCAAGCCCCATTCCCAGGAAGAACCCTTGCCCATTGGATCATATCCTATGACAACCTTTAGCAGATCTCTTTCCTTCATCCTATCCAAGTAGATTGAGATCTCTAAGGTTTCCTTGAGTGAAACTAAGTGAAATAGGTCCCTACCCTTGTGTTCCATCTTCTAAGAGGTGGAGCACCCCATTTTCATCATTTCATAAGGTCACAAAACACTCAAAATACACATTTCTAAATAATTTAGTGAAACCATCTAATAAGAAATCTTGAAATTATCGATTACAACTACAAAACTATTATGAAGGTTACATGATTAACACGGTAATTTAAATACATTTAGGGTGGTTATGCAGCCATTTTAGTGATTTATATGGTTATGCAACCATTTTAGTGATTATATAAATCACCATATGTAGTAATTTTAAAACCACCAACTAGACAACACCAACACTTTTTCTAAAGTAAGAAAAATGAGAAAATTTGAAGGGTAGATCAAATGGAAATAGAAAGCTAGGTAAAAAATAATTGGGTTACACATGAAAAAAGGTAAGAACAAGAGAGTGGGGCTCCAATAATCATATCTAATCATTAATTTTATACCATAATAACACTATAAGTTATATTAGTCATTGTTGGACTCTCAATTTTAACCCATTCAAGGATGTACAAAAAGGGGTACATACATTTTATTTGCTTGGAATAGATGCATTATGATGGTGAGTGTAAGTATTATTTTTTAAGTTATATAAATCACTGGTGCAAGGCCCATTTCACTCCATTATTGTCCCATATAATAAAAAAATGGATTCAAGTAAAAGAAAATAATTGATATTTAAAAAAATTATAAAAAATTAGCATACAAAAGGACTTTACCATTTGTGCAAGGTTTCAATATATACCTAAATTTGATCATGCATAGACAACCTATTAAAAGGGGTTAACTCACATGTTCAATTGTTATTGATTTTTACGTACATGATTGTGAATTTGTTGTGATCTAGTTCTTGTAGTCAAATCAATGAGCATGAAACTAGGATCATAAGGATGGTAATAATAGTTAGAGTTAGATATAGATGGACTAGTTGCACAAGAAAACTAATGCCACTTTGGAGAGGGTTGGCTAGGTTGAGATAAATGGTGAGGGTGTCACTAATGCCACCATCCAACATCATTCTCTATAATATTCTCACATATTGGGATCCTAACTTGAACACTTTCACACGATTCAATATCATTCTTTATCACCAAGGATTATATGTGAATTTATTAGGGTTTTAGGAGATACAAGAGTCCTCACAAATATAAAAATTCACAATCAAGGTTAGAAATTCTAACCTATACAACAACTACTTGATCTATAATATACATATTATGAATATGGGTATAGAGATTGTTAAACATTTTATTGAAGTGACTAATAGGTTCATGTCCCCTCTATCTAGTGTAGAAAATTTATGGAATAAAGTATCTAGATCCATGGAGATTCTAAATCAAGTGATAAAAACATATTATAACTCAATGTACTTATTAAATTTGTAGGTAAAATTATATACCAATTGTAGGCCTCCTCTCCTAATCTAGGAGGATCCAAAAGACTTAAAAAATTCAGTCTCAGAATTTGATGAAACTAGCATCATTAGATAGAGCTCACCGACACGATCCTGATGCAACTTGAATTGCGTCAAAAGGAGACCGTACACGAAAGTTATGCTCAGTCAAAGTTCATTGGGGCCAGAGATTCTAGATGTTGACTCAAGGCCAAAAAATTGGTTATCTCCATATCAGTCCAAAATAGTGCCAAGTTGAAGACATTGTTGAGACAATTTTGACATCGCTTGAATCGTGTCAATCGAAGTTCGTACGTGAAAGTTATGGCTAGTCAAAGTTGTGAAGAAAAATGGATTGACTAGGTACAAATGATGATGTCAGCATGCTGATGTGGCATCACCAAAGCTTGACACGTGGCGGATGATATGGTAGGGGAAGTGAGTTGGTTCTAACATGGACCAACCAAGTTATGATACGTGCAAGATGTTTAGGTGGCAAACATAGGTGACATGGACCAATTACCAGGTGATGACATGTGGCAAGATGCTGAGGTGGTAGACACAAGTGACATGGACCAACCAAGTGATGACATGTGGTAGAATGTTGAGGTGGCAGGAACATGTGACATGGACTAATTAGACAGTGCCACGTGTCAAGGTGGAAGTGAATAAAATGGTACCACGTGGCCCAATGGATAGGTTCCATGTGGTACTCGTGCAGAGCTCCAAGCGGGTTGGTTTGTACAGTTTTTTTGTTCAAAATATGTGGGGTAGGTTCAAACAATTGACCTCCCCCATTCTAATAATAGCTCCTACCATTAGGCCATCCACCATTCTCACAACACATATAGGGCCTAACTAATATTTAAAGTATAATAGTCAGCGAAATAAAGGGAAAAGGAGGTTCAGCGGCTTTGAACCCCCAACCTCCCATTTTTCAAAACCTCCACTCTTCTGTCATGGGCGCTACCCCCATGGATTTCAAAGCTATAGAAGGAAATAATAAATTAAAAAACAACCATTAGAGCCGATTTTCTTAGAAGATAATGATAAGGGGGCTCGAAATAAGGAGAGCCCAAGTGGTATTGGTGGTTATAACAAAACCTAGCAGCCCAATGTTTTTTTTTAAAGGATTTTTATTTGTTTTAAAAATATTAAACCATGGGTTTAAATATTAAGGAAATATTTAAAAGATATAAGGGCTCAATTTAGGGGTTTTTAAATAGGCTAAAAGTTAAAATTGGAGATATAGAAAATATTTGCAAATATTATTGTTGTAACCCCGATATAGTATGTGAAATTGTATAAAAGGGGGACTTTTTCTCTTTTGGGAAATCAATTTAATTTTGGAGGAGGAATTAGAATTTTCTTAGGAGGAATCTTAAAGTTTTAGAGATTAATGCAAGCACAAAGGCATTGTAAATTGTATTTCCTTTCAGTGTAATTGGGTTTTTGAAGGCATTTGAAACCTATTCCTTGAATGCAACAGAAGGAGAGTATGAAAGTGTCTTTAGGTGTTGAGAGATACTGTGAGAGAAATTGTAATGCAGGTTTGAAGCTTGGATGATGTACAAAGGCAATTAAAGCTTGGCATCATTAATAAAGCAATCCTACATTGAGAAATGGGCCTGGAGACGTAGCTCGAACATATGGGTGAACTCTGTTAACAAATTCTCTATTGTCTCTTTATTCTCTCTTATTTCTTCAAGTATTTAATTCCTTCTTTGAATTTTAATTATGACATTTAAGTAATTAGTTAATATTAATAGGTTGTGTAAAGGATTAAGTGAACTCAATGTTGTAATTTCAATGGTTAAATAAACACAACCACACAATTTTTCTTTACAATTGGGGAAAATCTATGATTGGGGTTAAGTGCAAGTATGTTGTAAACCTTTTAATTATTGATCAAGTTGGTATTAGAGCAGTTTAACAGGAAAAATTGCAAGTGGTGGATGCTAACCAGGTTGAAATTAAAGCGAGGAGAAGGTGCACTTGAGGAGATTAATCCAAAGATCGGATCAAGGCGAGTTACTCGAAGACAAACCATGGAACAACCGGAGGAAGGAAAATCTCCTAGTCCTGAAATATTTGAGAATGAAGAACAATTTACTAAACCTCTGTCTTCACCTTCATCTTCTTGTCTACTACATCTTCAAAGAAGAAACAACCTATGCAACCTAAATCTAATACACCTTTGTTAAAGCTTGATGTTAAATTTGAATTGTTAATTTATAATGGAGAACTAGATACAAAAACTTGATAATTGGATAAAGTGTCTGCTCAGATTGAAGCTTATTGCAGGATTCAGAAGTTTACTGATGATACTTCAAAGATCCAATTAGCCACTCTTCATCTAGGAGGTACATCCTTAATCCTTAATCTAGTGGGAGAGAAAAACTCAAGATCTTAGTCGATATGGTAAAATTATTTCTTCTTGGTTTGATTTTATAGCTGCACTTAAGAAACAGTTTTATCCATTAGGTCACATGCAACAAGCAGTAATGAATTGGCAATCATTAATGCAAGAGAAAGGACAAAGTGTACAGGAATATACACTTGAATTTAGGAAAAGAGCTTTAATTTTGGGCATTCCATTACACACGCAAGAAACTTTATTGAAGTCTATATGTGGATTATGTGAAAATTTGAGGCATACAATACTTATGTTCAATCCAACTCACCTTGATGAAGTTAGTGTGCAAGAAATTCATCTTGAAATAGGCACGAAGAATAGCCATGACAGTTTCTTAATGGAATCCGATAAGTAGCAAGAAAGCAAGAAAGGGAAGAAGGAAATACACAGACAATTCCATGAAGAAAGAGGAGGAAAGCCTTATTGCTCACAATGCAAAAAGAAAGGGAAAAAAGATGCAAAGTGTTGGAAATTGCATCTTAATCAGAAACCAAAGTGGTTCAAGGATCAAAAGGGTAAGCAGAATACCGCAACTATTGTGCAAGACCTCAAATTAGGTTCTGATGATGAAAACAAGATAACAATTGTGGGTATAAAAGGTATCATTCTTGTTGCTAGTACTAGTTCCCATGCTTCTTCTTTAAAGTGTAATGAGATCCCTGTTGAAAGTAAAAGGAATGAATTGTTTCATATAAGAACTATTGCAAAACAAAGTAAAATCTATAAACTCATGGATAGTGGATCACAAGTGAACATAATCTCTGAACAAGTTGTTAAGCAATTGGGATTAAAAACAACACCTCATCCAAAACCATATCCAATATTGGGTTGTGTGCATGATAATGCTCAGTTACATGTGTCGAGACAATATAAACTCTGATTTGTAATCACATCCAAGTTTGTAGATAAGGTAGAGTTAGATGTAATTCTAATTGACATATCACTAGCAATATTTAAGCCTTTAGCCAAAAGTGGTAAAAGAGGGTTTGAATGATCACTTTTATAATGTTCTTGTTCAAGAGGATCCAACATGATGATAATTTGATTCATTTTTTCATAATGTTCTTGTTCAAGAGATCCAGCATGATGATACTTTTTCTTTCACATCAATTTATTCAGTATTGTTGCTTGTTATTCGACCAGTTAGTTCTATGTGGTTGGTGGATGCGACAATGAATATTGATGAGTACACTATTGATGGTATTAGTAATGCTATCTCATTCTTCATCTTGTTTGTGATGGGTCAAATGGTCATAATTCTAGTAGGGTGGATAGATGATACTAGGTAAATAAGGCAACAATTCCCTCACTTAAATTATACATAAAAATAAACTTTTAGTGGTCCAAAAGCTTCTCAATTGGGAGGAATGATCCAGGAGGACCCAAAAGACCTAAAAAAATCATAGTCTCATAATCTAATGAAACTAGCATCATTGGATAGAGCTCGCCAACACGATCTTGACGCAACTTGAATCGCATCAAAAGGAGACCATACACAAAATTAATGCTCAGTCAAAGTTTTGGGGGCTAGAGATTATAAATGTTGACTCAAGGCCAAAAAATTGATTGTCTTCAAATCAATCTGAAATAGTGTCAAGTCAAAGAGCTCGTTGAGACGATTCTAATGTTGCTTGAATCATGTCAATTAGAGTTCGAAAATGAAAGTTATGGCTGATCAAAGTTGTGAAGAAAAATGGTTTGACTAGGTACAAATGATGACATCAGCATGCTAACATGGCATCACCAAAGCTTGACACATGGCAAGACATGTGGTGGATGAGGTGGCAGGAGCAATGAGTTGGTGCTAACATGGACCAACCAAGTGATGACATGTGGCAGGATGTTGAGGTGGCAGACACAGGTGACATTGACCAACCAGGTGATGACACATAGCAGGATGTTGAGATGGTAGACACAAGTGACATGGACCAACTAGGTGATGACACGTGGCAAAATGTTGAGGTGGCTCGCACAAGAGACATGGACCAATCGGATGATGTCATGTGTCAAGGCGAAAGTGAATAAAATGGTGCCACGTGGCCCAATGGATAGGTGCCATGTGGCTCTTGTGTGGAGCTCCAAGAGGGTTGGTTTGTGCAATTCGTTTGTTCAAAATATGTGGGAGAGGTTCAAACACTTGACCTCCCCCATTCCAATAATAACTCCTATCGTTAGGCCATCCACCATTTTTGCAACATATATAGAGCCTAACTAGTATTTAAAGTATAATAGTCGGCAAAATAAAGGGAAAAGGAGATTCAGTGGGAAGAACCCCGACCTCCCATTTCCCAAAACCTTCACTCTTCTCTCATGGCCACTACACCCACGAGGATTTCAAATCCATAAAAGGCAATAATAAAGGAAAAAAACAACCATTACAGCGCAATTTTCTTAGAGGATAATGATAAGGGGAATAGAAATAAGGAGAGCCCTTGGTATTGGTGGTTAAAACAAAACCTAGGAGCCCGATATTTTTTTTTAAATGATTTTATTTGTTTTAAAAATATAAACCATGGGTTTAAAGATTAAGGAAATATTTAAAATATATAAGGGCTTGATTTAGGGGTTTTAAATTGGCTAAGGGTTAAAATTGGAGGTATAGAAAATATTTGCAAATATTGTTGTTGTAACCCTGATATAGTATGTGAAATTGTATAAAAGGGGGACTTTCGCTCTTGTGGGAAATCAATTTAATTTTGGAGGAGGAATTAGAATTTTCCTAGGAGGAATCTTGGAGTTTTGGAGATTAATGCAAGCACAAAGGTATTGTAAATTGTATTTCCTTTCAATGTAATTGGTTTTTTGAAGGAATTTGAAGCCTAACCCTTGAATGCAAGAGAAGGAGAGTACAAAAGTGTCTTTAGGTGTTGAGAGAGATTGTGAGAGAAATTGTAATACAGGTTTGAAGCTTAGATGATGTACAAAGGCAATTAAAGCTTTGCATCATTAATAAAGCAGTCCTACATTGAGAAGCGAACCCAGAGATAGCCTAAACATATGGGTGAACTCCGTTAACAAATTCTATTGTCTCTATTCTCTCTTATTTATTTTAGTATTTAATTCCTTCTTTGAATTTTAATTATGATATTTAAGTAATTAGTTAATATCAATAGGTTGTGTAAAGGATTAAGTGAACTCAATGTTGTAATTCCAATGGTTAAATAAACATAAAAATGCAATTTTGTTTTATGATTGGGGAAAATCCATGATTGGGGTTAAGTGCAAGTATGTTGTAAACCTTTTAATTACAAATCATCCCCAAGGGTATAGGGAAACAATCTACATACTACATATACTACATCCTCATCTCAAATTTGGGTCACAATGTAGGAATCCTTACAATCTTGGATATGCTCATTAGTGTTCTTGCTTGGCTCATGGGGAATAAATTTTGAAAGGACATGCACATTCATATTTTAGGGTGTTAGACTTATTCCTATAGGGAAATTAAGGGGAGAATAAATTTGACCAAACCATAACATGAAATTATTTTGATGTTTGAAAATAGGATCACAATTCTACTAAAATGGCCCAACTAACCTTGATAGTTTTCTCTTAATCATCCCTCTATCTTCTATAGTTATTTGATATTGTTTTGAAAAAAATCTAAAGTCTTCCCTCAATAGATCTTAATCTTTCATCAATGACTTTTCTATGCCACATCTTATTATATTGGGCCCTCCTTCTAGTGCTAATCTATTTATGGGTATTTTTACATACTAATCAACTTAGATGAAAAACTTAGTATCCTGTCTCTATTGAAAGGAATCAATCTCTCCAAACAAAGATCATTTATCCCAAGGTCTTAGTAAATTCGTTTTGGTCATACAAGATAACTTATTCATTATAATGTTGTTCATTCAAGGGCTTATATAACTTGTCAGTTCATTGTAACTTACTTTTAAATTTTATATTGGCTCAAAGAACTTGATGCAAATCTAACCTTAGCAATATTATTTCCTTTAATATTTACAACTTGAAGTTGTGACAAGTATTAACAAACTTAAGATGTTCAATGTATCCTAATTCCCAATTATTCTTTAATCTAATCTTGATCTAACCATGTTTCAAAAAAATACAAAATTTTGAGGGAGAGAGATATATGGATAGAAAACCTAATTTTGAATCTCCATTTCCTTATAACATTTAATAACTAGACAAGTATGAAAATAAGAAATACTTGATCCTATAGCATCCAAGATTATGGTAGATGCAAGGTCTCTACACCAAAGGCTAAGTAAGGTGGGATGAGGGGAAGTGTGTAAGAAAGATGATATGATGCCCCTAGTGTACATTTCACACAACTAGGTAGCTATGAGGACTCGTTACTAAACACCAAGACTAGGTGGGCATGTCTTTAATAATGGATTTATTTTTTGAATGGATTTTAGTGGTGATCATTTTGTTAACTCAACTTATAATTAGGCTAACTCTTTGGGACTCTACTTATCTCATGTTATAAAAAGTGAAATCTTTTTTTACCTTCCAGGATGGATTTTAGACTTCAAATATCTAGTTAGGAATATCATATATAATTCAAGGATAGACTAGAATCAATCATATTTCTAGAGAAAGAATAGTAGGCTATAAGAATGAAATGCTTAGGAATTTGGAACATGAAACCACATAATCTAAAATAATTCTATACAAGAGATGTGTTTAGTAGTAAATGTATGCAATGTTGTCTATGTATGATATATACTTAGCATCTTATATATATTCCTCTTTACTTTATAAAATGTGATGTATATGTTCCTTTTTAGTTTATATGCGCATAAAG
>VDFB02301460.1:0-66740 GCA_007258455.2 Sequoia sempervirens | reverse complement strand
TGCAAATTGAAAAGATTGCCTGTACAAGAAGAATATGTTGTTTTTGTAGAAACTTTAGTATATTTTGTAAATTTGAAAGATTGTCGTGTTTTGAAAATTGTTGTGAAAATTTTAGAGCTTCTGTAGAATTTGATTTTTAAAAATAGAATGCCTAGAAAATTTTTATAGCAAAATCTAAGAGCCTCTGTAGGAAATTGTTTTTAAACAATAGAAATCCTAGAGGGAAAATAATAGGAGATTTTGAAATCCTCTATAGGAATTGATTTCAATCTTCCTATTAAAATTTGTATAGAACCTCTAATTGTACTGGAAAAGATCTTCCTATAGAAGATTATTGTTTTCTTCTTTTTACCCAATTAGTTTTTATTTGGCTGGGAAACTAAGAACCTATGAAAGATTTTGCAAATATTTCCTATAGAAATTTGGTAAAAATTTCCCATTTGGAGCAATCATATTATTAAATTTATATATATATTGAAATACACACACACACACACACACACACACACACACACACACATATATATATATACATATTTTACTTGGGAAGTTCTTGGTAATTTTTTCATTTTGAAAACCCTGTGAAAAAATTCATATGATGATTTTATTTTAATAAATTGTAGGAAAATTAAAAAAAGTAAAATTATAAGTTTTTTGGGGGAGGCTAGAGTTGTCCCCACAACAGTTGCCCATAGGGAGGTAGACTATGGAAGCAGTGCCAATGCTTCCTCCCATAGTTGTCACCCCCTAGGGGAGGCAGGTGTGGAGGTAGCCAATGTTGCCCCACAGTGGTCATGCCCATAGGTGGTTTCCCTGCACACAACCAACGATAATGAAGTTTCGTTTGCCCCTTTTATATTTGGTTTTTAATTTATAAATATATGCGTGTGTGTGTGTGTGTGTGTGTATTTAAATATATATAATTGTATATATATATACATATGTATATATATAATGTATTTCTTAAATAGGTGCATGCAAAAGCACAAGTTAGATATTTTTAAATGAAATGATTTAAAAGAGAAATTGATCTTTATTTATATGCAATTGGGAAATTAAAATAAACAAATGGGTTTAATTTATTTTTTTATTGTAATTGAAATTGTAATAAGTTAGTTTATTTTGGGCAATGTATTATTGTATTTTATTGAAAAGGAAATTGGATTCAGGAGATCCTAATGGTAGATTTATTTCCTACTTGAATTGCCTATTTTATTATGTTTTCTTATGTTCTCGTAAGTTAAAGAAATTGGTTAGAACGTGTATGTAAGTCTTCTAGATGATGTCATTTTATGAGGGGGTTGTTATGTTTTATGTTTTATCCCTTTGTTTCCCTTGGGTAGGGCACTTGGTTGTTATTCAATTTAAACACTCGATTACTTTGAACGGGATGTGTTGCATCTTATATTTTGGATTGGGATTTAATATCCATTTTGTGCACTATGTTTACCCTTGGTTGTGGATTAGATCCTTGTGTTGTTAGTAGGGGAGTGGCTCTCAATGGGGGCTAACACACAAAGTGGTGCCAGGATAACTCATGTGAGAGTTAGTTAATTTAGTGGAAATTAAATTAATGTATTGGGGAAAAAGGGTGGCTTAAAACACTTAACTAGATAATTGTGTCTCGCTTATTTGCTCAAGGGATTGTTTAGACTTAAGATGAGACAGGAAGGCCTAGAATGGAAAGATCATTATCTTGTCCCTTAGAAAGATATTTGATTCTGGATTGGTTTGCATGTGGGGCCAGGGGTCGTGAGAGGCTACCAGGATAACCCAAGATGGGGGTCGGGGCCTAGGAAGATCTACTAGGATAACCCACACAACTTTGTGATGACACTCCTCCTATAACAACAATATGTATTGTATAGTTGATATACTTGATTAATTTACTCTAGAAGCAATGTAACCTTTATAAATGTATTATTCTTGTATGGTATAGTATTGTATTTCCTATGTCTAGAGGTTGTTGGGTTTTCCTAAGAATCCATTTTACTATCTCCTAGCACGTGGGGTGGGCCTTCGGGTACCACTTGGTTGGGTGGAATATGCACCTTACACCATTGGGTTCCCATTTCATGTTTGTGATGGAGAGCTCGTGTGCACCAATTACTTTGCACTATTTCTTATGTTCATTTGTATTAGATGTATACTTTGTATATGTACTACTCCTCATTTTTATTCGAGGACGATTCTTGTATCATTTTATTTGTAACATTATCTATATGATCTTCCTCATTTTGGAAATGAGTCTTCTAACTGTTTTATGGAATGAATGCAATCTATGGATGATTCTTTAATGTACTTTGTATCTATTGAAATGAGTTTAATGCTTTGGATGTATGTTATTTATTTCATGAGTATTATTTATATGTTATGGATTAGTTTACTTTTTTATATTATGGGATTCGAACGTAAGTGTTGTCACATACCTTAGAAGATGTATGAATTAAATGTAGTTCAATTTACTTGATATTAATTACATTTAAAAAAAAAATGTTATGCTTCTGTTGCATTTGCGTCATCCTCTAGGGTTACATGGTGGGGTGTTACAAGGTTGTGCTCCAAGTTAATTTTTGGTCTTAGATTCAAATTGTAAATTATAAAGGAATCTCCTTTCACTGTAGATTTTTTTTTTTCTACTAGACACTTGGCTCATGACTATCCTAGTGGCTCTCGGCCTACTTTTTATTCCACTTGGTGGAAGAATGGTCTTAGGGACCATCTAATTGTATTCCCTGATGATGAATTTCTTCTACTAACAATGAGGATTATGGGCCTCCTCCTTTTTACTAGATAAATACTCATGTTGTTGATAGTGCTACCCCTCCAATGGATTATGTTGCTCAGATTTAGAATAAATTTGTTTCTACTGTGACTCCAACTAGTGAAAGTGTTGTCTCCTTTGTTGCTCCAGCTGCTCTAATTTTAGACAAGGCTATCTTTTCTATGATTCATGTTGCTTCGGTTTTGGATATGGTTGTTTCACTTGAGGTTCTTGTTGAACCTATGGTTAGTCTCTCTGAAGGGGATTATCCCCCTTCATGTCTTTAGGAATTAAATTGGACATTGTTTCCTCATGGACAGTTATGCAACATAGAAAAAATTGTATTCCCAAGGACTCTATTTTTCTTGACAAGCCCTTAAGGGAAAAAATGCAAGGTTCAAGCTTTGGTCCTTGAGCTATTTCTCTATAGTTATCTATTTTTATACTATTCTTTTTGTGATGGGATCAAAGCCCTTCCTCACTTTTTTAATAAAAAATATCTTGATCTAATCATATGCATCTTCACACCCATAGGGTTGGAGTGCAAATGAGAGACCAACTTAGGAAGAAATTTCTTCCTCATTTGTACAACTATCTAAGAATAACTAACATCCAAATATTTAGACCTAAGATATGAGTGACAAGATAATCCCCCTTTGAAGGCACATCTAAGAGAAATAGACAATTTGAGGAACAATGTGGATTTTTTGATTATTAATATAAAATCGTGGGTATAATCAAATGATCTTTAGAAATTGAAGGAATAATTGGAACAATAGAAATAGGTTTTTGAGCTTCAAAATTATCATCCAACTTATCAAAAGTGCCTCACAAAGCCCAAAGGGATGAATTTTTGGAATGGATGAGAGTGATAATTTAATTGATTATATGTTATGATATTTGGGTATATGAGTTCTAGTTCTAGTTAATAAGGTGGTGGGGTTATATTTATCAAAATTTCTTTTTTATTTGTGTTCTAGTTTTGAAGAACTTTTGTTAATATTTACGTTTAATTGCTTAAAGGGGCCATATTTGTAAACCATTTCTCACATACAAAAAGAAAAATATTCAACAAAATATATTTTATTTAACTTACTTGATATATTATTTAACAAAAGAATATTTACAAATTACTCATATTTATAGTGACTATATAATTTATACTTTAGAATGTTCAAACCTATTAAGCCAATTAAAACTATACACAACAAATTCTTATATGATAGAAAATTTGCACCCCATATGAAAATCCATTGTTTTCCCTTATCCACTTTAGAAAACCAAGTTCAGAGGCTTAATTCCAGCTAAGCCCACTACTTGCATCACACTTGGCACCTATTTTGAGTGTCGGTGGAGGTGTTTCTTTTAGGGATGCCCGTGTGGTGCGTAGACATCTGCACAATACTCTTACATCCCTAAAAAATTCTCATGTCTGGAGCCTATAAAGGTGTTACGCTTCCCATTGGGGGTCAATTTTTAATGCCCTCCTCAGCCAACCAACCTGAATATGGTATTTTTCCTTCTCATTCCTTCATATTCAGTCCTTGAACTTGCATTTGGAGGTTGGAAGAACTCTTCACCACTTCTAGGCTTCATCTACAATCTTCTTCTTCCAAGCATTAAGCTCATAGTTTACACTTCATAGCAGAAACATCAACACTCCACTACGTCAGTAGAGAAAGTGTGGAACAAAACACCATTGTAGCAGAGGCTTGAGTTCTCATTTTCTCCCCCAATAACCATGAGCGCTCTTGGTGGAGGTGGTAAGCTTTCACTCCTCTCCTCTATTACTTGGTTGAGTAGCATAACATTGCTTTATAGTGCTTTAGTGCTCTTTACTTCATTTCTACTTTTCTCTATCTATCTGGCTATCCATGGAGATGGGAACACCAAAATGGGGTTTGACTGAGGCGAGCCCCTATATAGCCCCAACATTCTATCCCCCTTGTGTGCAGGTATTGAAAACATTCACAAGTTGGAAGCTTCATCACTCACACGGTTGTAAGTATTTCTTTCCTTTCTTCTTCTTAACCTTTATTAGTTTTACTCCACTTTATCTTGGTTCTATCAATTTCTACTATTTTATTGTATTTTGTAGTTTTTGCATTCAGAGTACAAGTAGTCATGTTAGCTATTATCTATGATAAACTCACTCCCTAGTCTATACGAGACATTAGCATGCCCCTGAGATGCCAACACGTTGTGTTGTTGTCTGTGTTCTAGATGCTAACATCCTCTAGTTGAGAGCTTGTCAGTCTATCTAGAGAACCTTTGTGACCTACTCTTTTAGAATCTAAAACTTTTGTGCTATTCCATTGAGGTAATATAGGGAAGTTCGCCCTATGAGGATCTCTAAATGAAGAGAACTTGTGAGTAGTGAATCAGGCCGTATATCACATTTTGGTGAACCCAACATGAAGAACATTATTCTTTTAAAAAGTTGTAAATGCATTTAATAGCTTCTTTTGTTAGCTCCATATCTAATGTTATCCAAAATTTTAATGATTTTCATTCAATGCATGTGATGGTGACTTGGCACTACCCATATCACTTGGTATCTTTGATCATTCTCATGAGATTCCTCTTGTTTAAGAGGATGTCTTGTTGCAAGAAGATGAAATCATTGATACCTTTCCTAATTTTACTCTACCTTCTATTCATTCCAATGCACTCTCCCCTAGAGATGGTGCACTTGTGAAAGAAAAATCTCCCTCTCCTTCCAATGCACTCTCTTCTAGAGATGATGCATTTGTAAATGATGAATCTCATCTTTATTCTAATGAACCCTCTTTTAGAGATGATGCAATAGTGAATAATGAATCCCCTTCCACATCTGATTCTCCTTGGATCAATGTTGAGAATGTCTCTTTCAGTAACTATTCCACATTTTATCTTGTGTATTGATGTTGAGAATAAGTATTCAAGTAATTATTCTACTAGTTGTAATGAGTCTATAAATGTGATGGATGTTTCCGCTGCCCCTCAAGGGACTAAGAGACTGATCATCCATGTGACTTTGGCTAGTCCTACTCCTAAAAGGGTTTGTGCTATCAATGGTGTTTCGTTAAATAGTGGATCTCTTGATCTTCCTAAGGCTCCCTCTTATAGAGTAGTAACATATACTTATGAGAATAGTATGAATAAACAACCAAGACTTCCTCAAGCTCCTAAACCTACAAATAAAGCACCTAGTGATTATAATCTTGTCAAGAAACCTCAGGTTACTTTAGATAAGACCTCACTATGGGACTTGCTTCGATTTGCTTTGATTTATCAAGGTATGTTTTAGGAAGCCTTGAAAAAATCCTCTTGCCTTCTTCCACTAGGTTGGTAGATGTTGATGCATTGATGGCATATATTTGTGCAAGTTCACTGAATATTATGTTATGTCTGCAAGAGCTCTCACCTCCAGAAGTACAGAAGCAAGTGGATCCTCTAATGATTATAGTCAATATTAATAAGATATGAATTAGACACACTCTCATTGATGTTGGTTCAACATTCAATGTATGTAGTATAGACCTTCTACCTAAGATTAATGTTGACCCATCCTCTCTTAATACTTCTTCTCTTGTCCTCCATGGGTTTGATAATGTTGGTCGACAATCCCTAGGCACGGTAGTCTTGCCTTTGAGGTTGGGACCTGTTACTATTCCTACCCTTGTATATGTCACTGGAGTCAGGAAGCATTGACATGTCTACCCACAGATAGAACATTTCTAAAGTGTCGACACATCTATCCATAGATAGGTGCATCTAAAACGGTGATGTGCATCTACCCGCAGATAGAACACATCTAAAGTGGCAACAAGTCTACCCGTAGATAGAACGTGTCTAAAGCATCGATACGTCTACCCGTAGATAGGAGGAATCTAAAATCGGTGACACATCTACCCATAGATAGAACATGTCTAAAGCATCGATACATCTACCCACAGATAAAACACATCTAAAAGTGGTGACACGTCTATTTGTAGATAAAACATGTCTAAAGCGGCCAGTTACGCAAATCGTAAGACTTTCAAAGGGCTCCCTTGGGAACCCAACATGAAAATAAAAACAGGGGTCCAATCAAGGGGCACATTGTTTGAAAGGCGAGGTCTAGGCAAGCTGCCCCCAAACTAGACACGAAAGTGTTCATTTGAAAGAGAGGCTTTCAAAGAGGTCCCTCGAGAACTCTTCAAAAGATAAAAGGGGGTCCACTCAAGGGATGCTTCATTTGAAAGAGAGAGCAAAGAGATGGGCCCTTAAGAAGGACTCATATCATTGAAATGAGTTATCACTACCCCTAATGTACAGGGGAGGAGAACCATGCAAGATACTTTGAACATGATAGAGGTAAACCTCAATATCACTTGTCATGAAAGGTAAGGGTGGGTGCATCAATCAAATGGGATTTTGATGGCACTTGAATCAAGAAGTTGTTTAATTTTGCTCTTGAAGGCTTTACATTTGCTAATGGAATGGCCAAGCACTTGATGGTATGCACAGAAAGAATGTTTTTGTTTATGAGACTTCTTGTGTGTAGGAGAAGGAAGAGTAATTAGGTGGGATTTTAGAAGCCGCAACAAGATATCCTCTTGCTTAGACAAAGAATGAGGAGAGGGAAGCAACCCTTTCTCTTGTGGAGAAAATTTTGACTTCTCACAGGAAGAAGAAGATATGAAGGTAGAAGAAAAAGGAGGATCTTCATAGAGATCATTATCTCAACAACAAGGATTATGCTTCTTTACAGGATCACTATCAACCTTCTTGATAGGACTAACAACACTAACCTCTTTAACATAAGTGTGATCATCTCCCTTAGAAGTAGGATCAACACCAAGAACATTACAATTTGCATCCACATTGCCCTCTGATACAGAAGAATGAACATCTTTGATAGCGAGTGTGGATTATGTTATCAAAAGGTCTAAGTGGATTGGGTCGACTTTATATTCTCCAAAAAAGGATTCTATAAAGTCTAAAGATCCCTAATTGTCACCAAGACATGCATTCTTTTGAGAAGAGGTAGGAGCACACTTAGGGCTCCTTGATTCAGAATGATCTTCAGGGATATTTATCTCAAGAGTACCTTTTGTAGTAGGTACTACTAGAGTAAACATTGACACATTGGAAGACACCAAAGGGATAAGAGTAGGCACAACCAAAGCTTGACCATTAGCTTCCATCTCACATAGGTTCATAGCCTCAAGGTCAGCCTTGATCATGACAACTCGATTGTTATAAATAAATTTAATAGATTTCTGCAAGGTAGATGGAACTACACCCATAGCATGAATCCACGGTCTACCAAGAAGAAGGTTACACAATAACTTTTCTACTGTCATAGAGTCCACTTCCTTTTGGGTTCCTTCATGTGAGATTTCTTTGAGGATACCTTCCTTGCAAGTTTGCAGGTCTATAAGGTGCTTTCTTGGCTTCTTCCATGAGGGAGATCTTGGGGAATGCCTCCTTGTAGGTCTACAGGTCTATGAGGTACTTACATGTTTTACTTGGTGATACGGATTCTCCTCCTTGAGCAGGGTTTTCTTTTATCACCTATTTTGTGGTGCGGGTTCTACTCCTAATCTGGTTTTACTTTCACCACATGCTTTTCAGTGATATAGGTCTCCTCCGTGAGGGGGATTTTCTTTTATCACCTCTCTTGTGGCATGAGTTCTACTCCTGAGTGGGCTTTTCTTTCATCATGTTCCTTGTTCATCTCTCTCTTCTCTTTTCTACATCAAGGTCTCTTTACTTTGCTAACTCGAATCGTTTAGCTTTTTATAGTCTAATGTTGTTTGGTGTAGGATAGTTATCTACTTCCTCGATGGTTCAGGTATAATTTTCCAACCTTAATCTTTCTTGATCTACTTTACCCATCACTCATTAGTGTTAATGCTCGCTAAAGTGGGGGAAAAATGTATAAGAGAAAATTTTCACCCCATATGCAAATCCCTTTTTTTTCCCTTATCCACTTTAGAAAACCAAGTTCGAAGGCTTAATTCCACCTAGTCCCACTACTTGCATCACACTTGGTGCCTATTTTGAGCATCAGTTTATTATGAATGGTGTTTATTGTGGGTGCAAGCGAGATGAGGCAGATAGATTTTTTCAAATATTTGGATGTTTTTGGAGTTTTGCAATGTTTTGAGGCTGTTTTTGGTATTTTTTTGAGATTTTCAAATGTTTTTGGGATTTTCTGAGATTTTTATCGAGAGACTAACCTAAAGACCTATCCTAGGGGTCTTGGGGGCTGATTGATAGATTAGCCTTGCCTACATTATAAATGTAGAGACCACGTAGTTCGACTGCCGATTTGACCGATTTACAAATGAAGATATACATGATGAGATGTCAGTTTATTATGATGAACTCCTATAGGACTAACCTAAATGTTTTGGGGGATGATCAAAGATCAACCTTACCTATGTTTAAGCTCAAAGACGATGTAGTTCAACAAGATGACCTTGTTTTTGGTTTTTTTGAATGACTTTTTGACCTGTTTTTGGATTTTGATATGTTTTGATGTTTTTGGATTTTCTGATTTTCTAATGTTTTGATGTTTTTGGATTTTTTGATTTTCTAATGTTTTTGGATTTTCTGATTTTTTGAGGACTTTAAGACCATACACGAATCTGATCCGATGAGAATGTGCCCCCAACGTGATATAATAGACTACTCCGATAAAGGTAGGACCAACTGACCTTAAGGATGGGCCGAGTAGTACTAGGAGGGATCATGATATGAACACAGGACCAAGGTATGGTGCGGATGCAAGTGGATGTGTGATGGATGGAGACCCGAATGTGATGGATGATGGAAGTGAAATGGATGGATGATGATGTAGATCAAGCCATAAAGATCTTGGTGGATGGAAAGTGCTTATTTACACAAGGCACATGTTTGCCAGGTTTTCACCAAGGTACTTGCCCAAAGTGCCACCAAAGTGGTTTTCACTAGAGGAATATTTTTTTCTCTTTACTATTTTTTGATCCTTTTTTTGATTTTTTTTGTTACCAAGACACCTGTTTGCTAGGTTTTTGCTAAAGTAACCATTTTTTCAAGACTTTTTCTATTTTTTTTGGATTTTTTGGTTTTATAACTTGAAAGAATTAGGCATAAAACTTTTTTAGATGAGACCTATTTATTGGCTCTTGCAGAGGTTCCCCTTCAGGTGTTGATAGCTGATATGCCCCTGATTTATAGCTTGCTGTGATGATGAAAGGCCCTAACCAATTGGGTTCGAACTTGCCTTTGCTGCTAGGATTCGGGACATTCTTCTGATTTTCTTTTAAAACCAATTCTCCAACTTGGAGAGTCCTTCTTTTGATCTTCTTGTTGTAGCTTCGTTTGAGTCTATTTTGATAGACTTCTAGATGATTCAAAGCATCTATGTGTCTCTCATGTAGTAACTCCAGCTCGTTTAATCTTGACACCCGATAGTCCTCATCAGTGATGAGATATTTCAATGATTTTCTAAGGGATGGGAGCTCGATCTCAATGGGGAGTATGGCTTCTAATCCATAGACCAAGGAGAAGGGGGTGGCGCCAGTGGGTGTGCGGATGCTAGTTCGATAATCCCAGAGGGTGGGATTAAGCTGCAAGTGCCAGTCACGACCTACGTCATTGACTATTTTTTTGATGATTTTGAGGATGGTTTTGTTCGTGGTTTCTGCTTGGCCATTGCCTTTGGGATAATACGGGGTGGAGAAGAAATGCTGGATTTTGAATTTCTCGCACAAGTCTCGAACCTCCTGGTTCTTGAATGGTGTCCCATTATCTGAGATAATGGCTTGTGGAACACCGTAATGATAGATGAGATAGTTCAGGATGAATTTTGAGATTTGCTTCCCAGTGTTATACATCATGGGTATGGCTTCCACCCACTTTGTGAAGTACTCAATTGCAGTTATAATGAATTTGTGGCCATTGGATGAGGTGGGTGAGATTTTCCCAATGAGGTTGAGTCCCCACTATGAAAAGGGCCATGGTGTGATGATCAAGTGAAGCTCTTGAGCTGGAGCATGGATGAGGTCCCCATGCTGCTGACATTGTAAACACTTTCTAGAATGATCATGTGCTTCTCACTCCATTGTGGGCCAATAATACCCTAGCCTCAACAGTTTCTTGGCTATGGTCATTCCACTCGAGTGTGAGCCACAAATACTGTTATGAACCTCGGTTAGAGCATTTAATGCCTCCTCAGCATTTAAATAGCATAGCAGGGTACCTTCTATGCTTTTACGGTATAAGGTATCACCTAGTATGACAAATCTGGATGCCTTTTTGATAAAGGTTCATTTTAGGCTCGATGGTAGGTCAGCGGGTATGACTCCTATGCGAAGATATGTGTAGATGTTGTGATACCAAGGATTGCTAAGACCAATAATTTGGCACACATATTTTGATTCTGGTACCTTGAATGTGGGAACAAGAAGTTGCTCGATCAGAAATTCATATTTTGGCATGTAATGAGGGATGTCTACTAGAGACCCAATTGTAGCCATGGTGTCAGCAGCTCTGTTGTTGGTTCTTGGAATATGTTCAAATGTTATGTTGATGAAGGATTCCTTTAGAGTCTCCACCAATTTTTTGTATGGGGTTAGCTTGTCATCCTTTGTCTGATATTCATTATTGACTTGATTTATGATCAACTGAGAGTCTCCATATACCTTGAGAGCTATGATATTCCATTGCACTGCTATCCTAAGGCCTATAGTCAAAGCCTCATATTCCGCGATGTTGTTAGTACAAGGAAATGCCAATTTGTATGACTTTGGTATGCAGTACCCTTGTGGAGTGATGAATAAGACACCAGCTCCTGATCCATGCTGTGTATGGGTGCTGTCATAATAGTGGTTTACAATTGCTGAAAGGAACAAATTTTTGAAATCACATATTTTTAGAAAATATAATGATTTAAGCCTTAAAAATTCCATTTTAAGGATTCCAATTGAAGAGGGTTTGATCAAATCACCTTAGATCAAACCCCCTTGGATAGAACCTCGCTAGTTTTAAACCATACCTATAAATGCGTCTCCTTTACACCTATCAAAATGCTGATAAAAAATCACTTTTGATTTAGATTTTGGGGGATCAAATAAATTCATTTAAAATTTATTTCAAATGATTATGGTATTCCTCAGAACAAGCTATCCAATGAATATAATTTTAATATGTTTTGGTTTTGTTATGTATTTGTTTTTTAAGTTTTATTAAACATAGGTTTTTCATCGAAAATGAATTTTTTTGTTCTTTACATGTGGAAAAATAGAAGATTATCAAAAATTGAAAAATAACAGGTGCGCAGGATATTGAAGTCCTTGATCCAACAAAAAATAAAAATAAAATTTTGACATATACAAAAAAGTTACGTTATCTGATTGCATTATTATTACGAGGTAGCATTAGTTGACTTTGAAACTTGATTAAGGAGAAAGATATTAAATAAAACTATCTAACAAAATGGAAGCACTAGATATCAGTTACAAATCTAAATTTAAAAGAATTAGAATTTAATCCTTCATGGAAAACAAGTTATGAGTTATACGGTGTACGTCACTTTTTAAAAATGTTGTTTTCTGAAAAAAATCAATTTTCGTGAGAGATGGAAAAAGAAGTGCAATTTGATTCCAAAAATTTTGAAAAAAATATTTTTAGAATCTACAAACAAAATTTGATGAGACTCTAGTTTGCACCATCTTCAAATTCCTCATAGTTTAGCTGCGATAGGTGCCCGAATGTGAAGATTTAGTTAAAAATAATAATTTCAGTGTCTAGTTTGGCCAAAAATTGTAAACCACTATTATGGGATCACCCGTATATGAACCATCCAAGTATAGTTTCCAGTGGTCTGCTACGTTAAGGTTAAAGATGGATTCATCTGGAAACTCATAGACAAGAGGGTTCTCAGCATAAATGGGTGCTTTTGCTAGTTGATCTACAATAACTTGACCTTTAATGGCTTTTCGCTCTACATACTCGATGTCATACTCTGACAATATCATTACCCATTTTTTCATTCTGCCTATGAGCATTGCCTTTGATAGGAGATACTTGAGGGGATCAATTTTTGCAATGAGCTTTATCTTGTGTGCCAACATGTAATTTGTCTGAATTTTTGGGATGCAAACACTACTGCGAGGAAAGCTTTCTCGATGAATAAGTAATTTAGCTCATGGCCAACCATTGTTCTGTTGATATAGTAGATAGCCCTCTCCTTTCTGTTTTCATCATGTTGAGGAAGAAGAGCTCCAAGGGCTACTGTTGTTGCTGACACATATAAGATCAATGGATTTCTCAGGATAGGTGGCATTAATATTGGTGGTGTCAGTAGATATTCCTTGATTTTGTTAAATGCCTCTTTGCACTTTATATCCCATTTGTATACTACCCCCTTGTGGAGTAAGTGCGAATATGGGTTCTGCTTGTCTGCCAGTTGTGCTATGAACCGTCAAATGGATTGAAGTCAGCCCTGGAGGCCTCTCAGTTCTTTTAATGTCTTTGGTGCTTCCATCTTGACGATTGCTTTTACTTTTTCTGGATCCACCTCAATATGCACACTATGTATCCTAGTAGTTTACTTGATTATGCGCCGAAGATGCACTTCTTGGGATTTAGTCTGACTTTATATTCCTCCAGTCTGTCAAAGATAGCACTTAGGGTTGCTATATGATCTTGTCTTTTTCTTGACTTTGCTAGGATGTCGTCGACATAGTCTTCAACTGTTTTGTGAATCATATCAAGGAATATTAGTGTCATGGCCCTTTGACAGGTTGCTCCTGCGTTCCTTAGGCTGAATGGCATCATGTTCCAACAGTAGGTCCCCCATGTGCAAGTGAAAGTCATCTTGTGTTGATCTTCTTTTTCTATCATAATATGGTTGTATCCTGAAAATCTGTCCATTAGTGATAGAATCTCATATCCTGTTGTCATGTCTACAATCATGTCAATATTGGGAAGTGGGAAATCATCCTTGGGACATGCCTTGTTCAAATCTCTGAAGTCCATATAGATTCTGATGGCTCTATCAGGTTTTGAAATAGGTACCAAATTTGACACCCATTTTGGATAATCAATTGGTCGTATGAATCCTACATCTAACAATTTTTTGAGCTCCATTTGGACTAACAAAGCAATTTGAGGATGCATTTTGCGAAGCTTCTGTCTGACAGGTTTTGCATCTGGATACACTGCTAAGTGGTGGACCACAGTCTTTGGATCAAGCCCTGGCATATCAGCATAACTCCATGCGAAGTTTATTTTCCTTTCCTTTAGGAATGCTACTAGGAGTTCTTGCTCTTCTGATAATAGTGATTCCACATAAAATGTGATATGTGGGGTCTCCTCTATTCCTAGGTTGAATGGGTTGCATTTTTCGGCCAAGACAACTTACTACTCTTGATGAATAGCTCTTAGGGGAAGATTGAATCCTTCATCCTCAAGCACCTCAGAGAGGTTTTCACCATTGGATACGTCCTTTCTTTTTACTATTTTCTTTTCAAAGAGTGCCACATTGTGGTTTTCACTCAAGGACTTGGATATGATTCTTAGTTTCTCAATTTTGCGACTGGAGGATTCAATCATTTCCCTGTAATAGGTGTGTGTGTCCAACTCCATTATAAATCCTACCTTGTGATCTCCATCAGGAATGTTATCCCTCAATCCCATGAATTTTGAGAGTGCTTCATCATTTTTGAATGTATCAAGAACTGGTGGTCCTCGTTGGTCATAGTCGATCAGTTGGGGGTAGACTAAACAAATCTCATGATTTTGACTATCTAGTTGAAAGGATATGGTACTAATCATACATAGGGTGGTATCTTCGAACAGCTTAGGTAGATTGGATAAGGTATCTTCGTCATCACTACTAATATAGGGCTCAATTATAAAATTATGTGTGTCCCTACCTGTGACTATTGGTGAGTGTACTTGTACTAGTACTGGCTGAGGAGAAACATTAGTGGCTCTAACCGAAGGACTTCGGCCATGTATGGTTATTCTCAGAGTGGCACATCCAAGACCAAGATTTGTTATGGGTTGCGTCTCTGGCATGATAGGTAT
Source organism: Sequoia sempervirens (assembly GCA_007258455.2). NCBI lineage: Eukaryota > Viridiplantae > Streptophyta > Pinopsida > Cupressales > Cupressaceae > Sequoia > Sequoia sempervirens. Next base: position 51,928 of record VDFB02301460.1, on the reverse strand, counting down.
TATGAGCCCATTGTCATTTTGTCCCAGTCTTTGATTTCAGTCATAGCCCATTGCAAGCATCATGTGTAGGCCTTTGCTTCTTTCATCCATTGGTAGATTAGTTTTCAGTCTTTCATCTTGATACAACATGTGAGATGGATTTGCTTCAATGACCTCATGACCAAGGTCTCCCCATCTTGTGAATTTGGGATAATCCTCAGGATATGTTTGTGATGTGGAAGCTTGATTTTCTTGTGGGCATCCTCATGATCTAGGAGATTGTGGTAACTCTCCTATCACAAAAGCATTGTTAGGGAGCCTGTAACTTCCACAACTGTCCTCCTAGATGATGAGCTTGATGTCAGATATGGTGGGAATGGTGGGTGTCTCTGTCGCAGAAGTGGACGCGAGAGTGGTGGGATCGATGTATTGTGTGGATGGTCCCTCATCATTTTTTGGAACTTGGGGAATTTTGTAATACTTGGCTTCAAGATTCTTGCAATATGAAAATGGCTCAGGATCTCCATGGACAGTAACCTCTTGTCCATTATGTGTGAATTTCACACATTGGTGGAAGGTTGATGCTATGGCTTTCATCGCATGAATCCATGGGCGTCCCAGGAGGATATTGTATGGAAATTCGAGGTCCAAGACCTGACATGTGGTTTCCATAAGTGTTGGCCCTACTTGGATAGGGAGCTTAATTGTGCCCTGAGACACTCTTTCTTAGTCATCATATGCTCTAATTGTGATGCCCTTTCCTTTGTCGATGGAATCTTCTGATATTTTCAACTACTTGATGAGGCTAAGAGAACAGATGTTCAAACCTGCACCTCCATCCACCAAGACCCTTTTGATTTTTATTTTGTTTACAATGGCTTCCAAGTGAAGTGCACGGTTGTGAGATGGTTGGGTAAGGAAATATTGATTAGAAAATGTAAGAAGATTAGGTGTTATGATATTTGCGACCATAGCTTGGAACTACTCCACATCAAAATCCGCGGGAAGAGTGGATGAGGCTAATGCTTCCTCAATGATCTTTTTATGTGCTGATGAGATTTTTAACAACTCCATGATGGAGATGTGTGCTGGCATTCTTTTGAGTTGGTCTACAACATTGTAGCTATATGGAATGACTCTTGATGTAGGGACTCTATTTGGTTGGGATGATCCTACAATGGTGACTCCACAATCTTCAACATGGGCACCCTTGATAGTGATGACCATGTAGTCTTCATTTAGTGAGGCAATGACAAATTCATAGACATGATTTACATTGACTTTCCCTTTATCACCTCTATTTCCTTTGTTTCCATATTCAACATTGGATTCATGTAGATTTTAAGGTCCTGATTTCCCGTAGCTTGTTCCACGTTTATGATTTTCTTGTGAATGAGATCTTGGATGATGTTTTTGAGTCTCATGCAATTGTTTGTGGTGTGACCTTTTATTTTGTGAAATTTGCAAAGTTGATTCGTATTGTACCAAGGGGGTTTGACATTAGGTTCTTGGTAATTTTTGAATGTAGGAGGCTAGATGAGTTTTTTAGCAATCAACTTTTTCATTATGTTCTCCAATGGTTCCTCCAAAATGGCGTATTTACGTTTTGGATAAGTTTTGCATTGGGGTGGTCCTCTTTGGTCAGTGAGGTTATTGATGGTGGGATTATTGGGTTGGTATGTTGTGTGATGAGTGTTTTGGCGTTGTGGTTGGATTTGTGGTGCAGGTGTATTTTGGCCTGGACCACTAATGACCACCTTGGCATTCACGATGCCATCATTAGTGATGTTCTTGTTTCTCACCCATGTATGAGGTTTATCATTGTAATTAGATGATGGGTGGTTGTTTTACGGTTCATGATATGACATTGATTTGGTGGGTTGGGTTACAAGGGCTCTTTCGATGCTAAGTGCCTTGGAGATTAATTGCTCATATGTGGTGATTTCCTGAACCTTGAGATGAAATGACAAGCAGCTTTCAAGGTTGGCTATGATCGTACAGACTTGTTTTTCTTCTAGCATGGTCCACTTGCTTTGATTGGCCTTGGATCACCATCATTGAAGGAATGAAGCAAAAGATTCATTCTTTCCTTGTTTTAGAGCGTATAATTCTTCAAGACTGACATCCATTGCGATGTTACATGCGTAGTTCCTGATGAATTCATCTCTGATTTCTTGGAATGTTCTAATGCCTGAAGGTAAGTGAGAAAACCATTCTATAGCGGGACCTGCCAAGCTCCTAGGGAATAGCCACATCAGATAAGTATCGTCATATGTGACCTCCATACAATGAACCTGGAACTCCCTGATGTGATCTTCAGGGTTTCCCGTCCCTCAATACTTGTCAAATTTGGGGATTTTGAATCCCTTAGGGAATGGTTTCATTTCTAGTCTCCTATCAAATGGATAAGGACACAACTTACTTGGTGCTTTGGTCGTTCGCCCCAATTGAAGGTCGAGCACATCTTGTGAGAGCAACCTTAGTTGTGTCGTTACATCATTCTGGGGATCAGGGGGTGGGATGAATGTTTTTTAGGGTGTTTAAATTGTTGGTTGGGTGGATGGGTTGGTTGGTGCGTTGTTTGATGGTATTTGCATGTTATGTTGAGCGAAGTAGACTTCTACTTTCTTTTGTATGAACAATGCCTGTTGTTGATCTTGTTGTTGTTGCACTAGGATTTGTGCTTGTTGTTGTGCTTGTTGCTGCTCCAACAATGCTTGTTGTTGTGCTTGCTGTTGTTCCCACAACGCTTGTTGTTTGGCTACCAATTCTGCTGCTTCTTGTTGCTCTTGGTATTGCTTTAATGCTTGTTGATATGCTTGCAATTGCGTTGCTTGTGCAAGAAGTTGTGCTTGTACTTGTGCTTGTTGTACTTGATATTTAGATTATGCTTGAGCTTGGGCTTGCACTTGTGCTACTTGTTGCTATAATAAAAGTTGTGCTTGAGCGACTCTTTGTGCTTGTAATGCTTGTGCAGCTTGGGCAGCTTGTTGTTATTGTTGTTGCAATAAAGCTTGGGCTTGTTGTGCTTGTTGCACTTGTAATGTGGCTTGTGCAGCTTAAGCGGCTTGTTGCACATATTTTTGTTTCTTCACTTGTTGGTATCCTCTTTGAAAAGTAGCTTGTAATGCTGCATCGAATTGGTTTGATGTGGTGAACGTTGGTGTTGGTGGAGGTGGTGGTGGATTTGGAATGGTGGTAGATGATGATGTTGTGTTGATATTTTGCATGCTAGGTAATGGTATTTATGTGATTGGTCCTTGTGAGACCATGCTTTGTGATGTTAAGGGTGTGTTTGATGGTGTTGCCATTGCTTGTGTATTTATCGTTTGTTGTTGTGATATCAACAATAAATTTTGAGCATTTGGTGTGATGCTTTGATTGATGGTTGGGATAGCAGTTTGATTGATACTTGGTAGGGGAGGCAATCCCAAACCAAGGAGTGGTGTGGATGATAATGGCAATGGTGGGATATGTGGAAATGTAAGGGGCATTAGTTGTTGTGTGGTGTCGAATATGCCCCCTGGTCTGAACATATTTCCCTCTTCTTGTGAGTTTGTGAGAAGAGGTGTTTGTGGTGCTCCATGAAAAGATGTTGATGATGGGTCATAATGTAACATGAGAGGAACATTTTTGTGTAATGGGTTGTTGAGTATGTTTTGTTCCATGGTGGTGTTTGCATCCAAGTTTTGATTATTAACAAGGGGATGTGATTGAAGGGAATTGAGAAATGTGTTTCCCTTGTTAACGTTGGGTTGGGTTGGAGCAAATAATGTGATTTGCAGGATATTCTCTGTGGCATTTTGAGATGGGGGTTTAGACAAAATGGGGATGGTGGATGAGATTGGTGGAAAAGATGTCTCTACAATAGTGCTCACATCAAAATCTGAAGGCAACTTGGCCCCTTATTTTGCTAGTTCAAGCATGTACAACGAAGGGTTAAGTCTCATCATGATGTTGATGATTCTATGGTTATCTGGATTTTGGAGCATTTCATCTATTTCTTCGTGAGACATTCCAAAGGTAAGATCCTCTCCTTGGGTTTCCTCTTGTGGGTTTTGTGATGATGTTGGAAGGATAATTGTGAGATTTCCATCCCCAATGGGATTCATTTCAGGAGTGGTTTGGCTAAGATCACTTGAAGTGGGTGTTTCTTTGTTGGCTTCCATACTCTTCTTGTATTGAGATCTAGTTACGACCATAAAATGGGGATCAATCTTCGAGAATATGGGAGATGAATCTCTTGATTCTTTGGATTAATCTCTATTATATGTCCCATTGAAGTGAAAGTTTTAGGATGCTTTTTGGGGATCAAAGGTGATGATATGATGATGAATGATTTGGTTTTTTGATAAATCTTGAATGAGACACTAGGCTTTAGGACTTGGATTTGATTGGATTTTGGATTTTGGATTTTGTTGTTGACTTTGGTTTTTGACTTTGTTTTGATTTTGAACAAACAGACACTAAGATGTTTGATAATGATCTAAGGGATAGTTTTGGTCAAAGGATGATGATTTTGGATATGTGTGAGGAGAAGGATGCATCTACCCACACCTATCCAAATAAAATGATAGTTTCACTAAGTATATGAAGAAGGATTCATCCACATACACTAAGTTAGACAAGATGATTTTGATAACTTTGACTAAGTATATGCAAAAGGATGCATCTACACATGCCTAGCCAAAGGTGTTTTGATAAATGTTTTCAAGGACTTGGTCACAATGTTTTGGATGTTTTTTTATTTTGCCACAAAGCCTAGTATCAAGGATAATTTCAAGATTTTCCAAAAGATGATTTGTGAGATGGATTTGATGTTTTGAAAGATGGATGACAGAGGTTTGATTTGTTTTGATCCTTAGGTGAACCTAAAAAGACACTTTGTTTTCCTAGACCTAGGTATTGAAGAGCATGCAAATGCTTCCTAAAGACCTTTGTAACCAAGAAATGATTTCATTTGAACATTCATTTTTGGATTTCCAATGATTTTTGCTTTGGGATTTTGTGAGTCTCCAATCACACATGAAAATTCATTTTACTTAGCTTTGCTTAATGTCTTTATTTTACCGAAAACATTTTCTTTGATTAAGTTTTCAAACTAAGATGTCCAATGTCTTAATTTCTTCAAACTCCACAAGATATGTTATGTGGAAATTTAATGAACTTAAGGCAAGGGCTTCCTATTGTTTACTTAAGGAGACAAATTGAGATATAATCCAATGTTTAGAAACCTCTAAGGATGTGAATCCCAAGGGAAAGCAATAACATATGGATTGAGTCAATGGTATTTGTCTCCAAAAGGGTTTGAAATTTGAATGATATTGTTAAGTGTTTGTTTGCAAATGTTTTCGAATACAACACTATGTTTTCAAACCAAAAACAAGCACAAACCCTATGGATGTGTAAGACAATATTTGTTGAATCCCCACTTGGACAAGTTCAGCTACGCTTATCTTTAGCGAATGGTTAGATTCTTGACCCCACTGGCTCCCCTCCATAACACTCACTTATACGGGGCAGCCAAGCATCAACACCTATGAAACTCCCATGGCATGTTTTCCATTTCTACTAAAGACCGTAAAAGTGTGGGGTGGCTTCAGAACGACCATTCTTGCACCAACAAATAGATTAAAGATTTTGGCAAATTCTAGCACATGGGTTCTAGTAAGGACTTTATGTTCATAGTCCTGAGTTGACCCAACGTGGCAAGAGTCCCCTTTTGGATCCATCTTGTCAGAGTCAACCGCGTGATATTGGCGTTTCTTCCAATATCCACATTTATATCCTGGCTGGAAATACTCTTGGCTTTAGAGTGTTATCGGTTGAGTCGTTCCCTTGGGTGAGTACTTTTTCCCCAAGGTAGGCCCTCTAGGATAAACAAAAGCACGCAAAGACAAAATCCGTAACTCAATCAATCTTTGATGGCACAAAGAAAGAGAATATACGCGAAAATGCCCCTACTCACACTCTCACAAGATATTGTTCAATTTTAAACCAAAATCAAAGTGTGTATGGCCAGTTATTTACACAACTTAATGTCACCAAAATCATTTTAATTCTTAAGATCGCTGTGAGGCACGAGAGAAGCGCATACGTCTTTTGATGATATTACTTTGTGTAAATAACTAAAAAACAATAAAGGCACACATTCATTTTATCCTTCAAAGCAATGATTTGATTTGTTTTTTAGAGCACCAAAAGAAGTGTGAGAAATTTCCTTGTTCAATTTGTTAATCCCAAACAAAATCTAGTACGTTGTGATCCTAAAGTTCATTTTAGCCTTTGAAAAAAAACAAAGTGTTCTTTTTAAACCCAAACGAAAATTAGTGTCCTAAAATGAAAAAGATAAACAACTTCATGAAGAAGTGTTGATCAATCACTTAAATCATTTAAAAACACTTTGATTTTTCAAAATATCCTCCTCCTTTCATTTTCCTTTGTTAGCCTTCTCCTTGCTTTCCTTCGTTTGTACCTTTGTTGTCCTTTGTTTGCTTTTGTACCTTTTCCTTTCGCTTTTCCTTGTACCTATTAAACAAAAGAAAATTAAATGAAAACTAAGTTAATTAAATTCATTTTTCCAACATTTTAGTATAAGTGATTTCAAGTGATAAAGCATTTAATAAAGATCTTGATTCCTAAAGACTTTAAAACAAATATTAAACAAAAAAATTTGCAAAAGACCCTTCTTGCCAATAATCGAATCTTTAACCCCCTTTTCTTTTCAAACACCATCATAAAAATTTCCTAGAGAGTGACACATTAGGAATAAAGAATTAATCAAGGCAACAAGATCTCAATATACATGCACCCTAATAAAAGACCATAAATGCCATTTGAGGTATGAAATGTGTCCTAGATATTCTTTAATACTCAAATCAACACAACATATTTCAAAGAGTCCACAGCATATTTGCGCCTTAAAGAGAACGCCTTTGTTTGCTTAGGACATATCTTTGTACTTGCAACATCATGAAATTCAACACAATGCAACAAATGAGAAATATGCATAATGATAAATACAAACAACTTCACACACTACGCGGCTTGAGTGAAAAGGGTGTTCATTACAGAGACTTTAAAGAGAATGCACTTCAGTGTGGAACACATCCAACTACCCTTTTAGATGCAGAATGTTTATATGTTAGATTTATTTGGTCTCCCCCCTACAGTGAATGCTGCTATAAATGAGGTCAAGTGCCATCCTACCAAGCTTTCAGATGATGCATTTTTTGATATTAACTCATCCTACCAAGCTTTATGATTTTCAATGAAGCATCTATGATGGAAGAGTCCTGCGAGTTCACAATAAATTATCCAAACCATTAATAAATGCTATTGCTTGGAAGATAACAAACACAACAAAATTTATATTTCCAGTGCAGGTTTAACAGACCATGTGTCACTTCTGTCAACTCAGTCAGAGACTTATGAGCATTTACCATTTACCAGGAACATCGCTTCCAACGACCAGAGATGAAAATCACCGAAAATCACGTGGATGGCAAGTAGGGTTGTCTGTGTTGGCATGTGTGATGGATGGAATACAGACTGGCAGACAATGAAGACTCAACATGATAGAAAATCTAGAAAGCGCACAAACTTGAGTATGTGCAATCCACCACTATCTTACCAGGCCATGAATGTTGCTTGCAATCCGTAGTTGTTTTTCACAAACATAGAAGGAAATCAAAAGCCCGCAGTTTGAAAGAATGAGCTAGTAAATAAGATGAGCATTTGGTAAGGTGTGAGGCATTTGCATATTAGAAGCACCTCGTGACTATTTCAAAGATAATTGATATGTGCTTATGTCTAGCGGCCTACAAACATTTTCAGGAAAAATCGATGGAGAGTTTTAGATGGTCTGAAACTGTTTTCAAATCATAGGAGAATTAAAGTGAATAGATATAAAAAGTTCATACTAACAGTGATTTAAAATCCTAAAGAGAATATAGAGTTGTCTCTTTCGATCTTAATGGTGTATGCAATATCAATCAACAAAAACTTATTACCAATAATAGTGAGTGACTGTTGTGCAATAAATTGTAAGTTAATAATACTGACATTATATTGACCATGATTTCTTAAGTGCAATATAAAAAATCTTATACCCTATAGGAAAGTAAATCATGGTCACACGCAGATTGATCAAAGAAGAAGAGACCTCTGGTGACTTTGTGGTTGCGGGGTAAATGAATGGAAGAAAACAGTGAATGAGGTGGCATCATATGTGCAGCATAATGGATTATATGCAACACGGGATTAAAGCTTGAATAAAAAAACACAATATTTTACAAAACCTAGTTGTTGCCCTCCTTCTAGTGCCACAATGAAGTACCCTAAATCTGCAAGTAAGACCAACCTCAAATACTCATTAGAAGGGTTAGTCTAAACATACAAATCTACAAATACCTATATGAAATAAAATATCTATGCTAAAGAAATGCCACAAGTAACAAAAACAACATCAAGAAGACATTTCAAAAGCAAGATAATCACCTATTCCATATTGGATTGGTGTCACATGTGCTAGTGACCCTTTCCCAACCCTTGCTAAGAAGCCAAAATGATGAAATGCAAATACAATGGAGATGATGAGCAAGATGAGTTCTCAAATCAAGAGAGTAACCTTGCATAAAAGTTGTGGATGGATGAATGAGGATTAAAGCCTTCTTTTATAGATTTTCTTGATGAGAGATTGGCCAAGAGGGTGAATGTGGGACTAAAGATCCTCCAATGAGAAGAGGACACTTGTCAAGTGGTAATAGGTCAATGAATGTGCAAGATTTGGGAAGAGTGCCCATGAGAGGGAGAATTTGAATTCAAATTTTGCAATAAATTTAGAGAGGGGGACAAGAAAAAGAGCAATAAATGCTATGTTGGAGGGACAAATCAACTTGTCATGTTGAGTGAAAATGAGGGTTTTAATAAATCAATAAATTGATTTATTTGTTGGAGATATCTAGATAATGCAAGTGGGTAAGATTTAGCATTTAATCAGGATTAGATTAAATTAATGATGATTAGGCTGATTTGACCTTTTAGGACTTAAATACTTGATTTATTTAATTCAAAAAAGGATGGAATATGATTTTGGATTTGATTTAAATGGATGTTTGATTTATTAAAAGGTTGATGATAATGTTTATTTGATTTTAAATAAATGACCTTAGGAGATGAGATTGCCTAATGAGTGGATGGAAGTGAACTTGATTAATTGATGAATGGACCTAATGTGAAATCTAGTTTAGTTAATGAATGAACTTGATTGAATGCACAATGTTAATTTTGCATGTCTACACTTACGTCGCTGACAGATTCTCACGTCTAGATCCTATAGAGGCATTACACTTCCCATTGGGGTTTGATTTGTAATGCCCTCCTTGGCCAACTGACCTGAATATGGACATTTTACTTCTCATTCCTTCATATTCAGTCCTTAAACTTGCATTTGGAGGTTGAAAGATCTCTTCACAACTTCTAGGCTTCATCTGCAAGCTTCTTCTTCCAAGCATTGAGCTCACACTTTACACTTCACAGCAGCAACATCAACACTCCACCACATCAGTAGAGCAAGTGTGGAACGAAACACCATTGTAGTAAAGGCTTGAGTTCCTCTCATTTTCTCCCCCATTAGCCTTGAGTTCTCTTGGTGGAGGTGGTAAGCTTTCACTCCTCTCCTTTATTACTTGGTTGAGTAGCATAACACTGTTTTGTAGTGCTTTAGTGCTCTTTACTTCATTTCTACTTTTCTCTATCTATTTGGCTATCCGCGAAGGTGGAAACACCAAAATGGGGTTTGACTAAGGTAGGCCCTTATATAGCCCCAACATTCTCTCCCACTTGTGTGCAGGTATTGAAGACATTCACGAGCTAGAAGCTTCATCACTCACACAGTTGTAAGTATATCTTTCCTTTCTTCTTCTTAACCTTTATTAGTTTTACTCCACTTTATCTCAGTTCTATCAGTTTCTACTATTTTACTATATTCTATAGTTTTTGCATTAAGAGTAGTAGTCACCTTAGTTATTTTCTGTGATAAACTCGCTCCCTAGTCCATATGAGATCCAGCGTGCCCCTAAGATGCCAACACGCTACACTATCGTTTGTGTTTTACACTGATGTCCTCTGGCCAAGAGCTTGTTAGTCTATCCAGAGAACCTCTGTTACATGCTCTTTTAGAATTTGAAACTTCCTCATTGTTCCATTGAAGTAATATAGGGTAGTTCACCCCATGAGGATCTTTGAACGAAGAGAACTCGTGAGTAGCGAATCCCCCTATATCACAATTCTATTAATCAATAATGATATATTTAATATCAATAAAAAATCAACTATAAAACAAAGAATTATTAATATAAAAAAAAAAATTAGCAAAATAAACACAAAAATCTTCCATAGATCTCAATAATTACTTCACGAAAAAAACAAAAAAATATTATTATGAACCTCAAAATTTACTTAATTTATAAATGTTAAAAAATAATAATGAACAAAATTACATCATAATTAAAAAATTACATCAATATACTGTCTTTCTAAAATGTCTTTAATGCTCCTCATAAACCAAAATTAAAAAAAAAATACTTACTCCTATTAATCCCCCTACTCCTCCACATCTGAGTCGTCCCTATCCCTGTCCCCCATGAAAAATGGAACCCAATTTGTTTTGTACCCAAACTCTATAACTTGACATAAAGTTTGTCACCAAATCCCCATATAAAGACAAGCACTTAATATGTCTTTATTATTCCTCCTATATGAATGGAAGGACCTGATGGATAGGAAAATTGGATACTCTTAGAGATATCACTCTTTTTCCACTCAATCATTCACTAATGCATTAGGAGTCTGAATTGGATTGACTAACAACCTCACAAGGTGAGTCAATTCTGCATTAGGAAGGAAGGAGGGGTTCCTTTGAATTCTAAGGGGTTCACCACCAAGCAAATGCTTGGAGAAGGAAATGTTGGAAAACAAATTGTGATATGCAAAATGACTTATAACTAGAAATGTAAGCTAAATGAGAGATGTAAATAATGAAATTAGAGATAGTATGTGTGTACTTGGAATGTTTAGAGATGTTGTGAGGATTCTAGAAATGTTGTTAAAATTTTTTGTGGAGGACTAAGATGCCCAAAACGGCGGATTAGTCCCATTGCTATTTTTTGAGGAAAATACAGAGTCTTCAGATCTCAGAAAATCTCTAAAATATAGGCCTAGGAGGACTAAGATTCCTATAATGGTGTATTAATCCTATTTCGGACTTTTGCAAACTTTGAATAAGGTCCTAAGCTCCAAGGCCTATACTTGCTTCCCTTTCGATCCCAGGTTTTGAAACTTCCAGATTCAGCATGTAGGTGAGTTTCCGTGAAGATGACAACTTTGTAATGCAACTTTGCAACTTTTTCAACTTTGCACTCCAAGTGGTCTTCAAGTCTTCAACCTAGATCTTGTAATCACAAATATGCAAGATGAGAAAAACTTGTTGTTTGTTAGTGAATGGGGGTTTTCCTTGGTCAAACCACTTGTTGGTAATTAAACCTTGAAATGAAATAGCAATAATGAAGGAAATGGTGAATGAAAAACATGAAATGCTACAACTCACCAAACCCTTATAAAGTCTACAAACTTGTGTGTAATGGCCACAATGGATATGTATCTTGAATGCATGAAAGATAGGACTTGAATTTCTTTGCTTGAATCAAAACCCTACATTACAAATGTTAACACAACACACATGATGCAAGAAAACTCTTTGATATGATGCTTGAATCTGAAAATGACTCCAAATTCTTGATAAATCTGCTCTTGAATGCTCTCACAACAAACTTGGATGCTTGATAGATTACTTAGGATTGCTTGTTAGGAGAAAATGAGAGAAGGAACCTTGTATTTATATTTACTTATGCTTAATATCCTAAAATTATATCACACCAAGTTGACATATGAATTCATTAAATAAAGGAGGCTGAATTCTGCTAGAATTTGAAATTAAATCCTAAAAAAATGACTCAAGGAGGACTAAGATGCCCTAGGTGGCATCTTAGTCCCAAGTCCTAAAAACTTGGAGCACATACACCAAAAAGGGGCCCAATTTGGATATGGAAAAATCAGGGTCCCAAGAGCCTTGGGGGACAAAGATGCCCTAGGTGGCATTTTAGTCCTAACCCAAAAATTGAGGACACATTCATGGAGTCATTAAATTATCGTTTATGCATTGGAGAATGTTGGGATTAACTAGAAATAGATGTAATTCATAGGGCTTGTAGACAAAAAATAGGACCAATTAAGCCATAAAGAAGCATATAAATAAATCAAGGTGGGCCCAAACAAGTGTGAAAAATGCAATGGTATGCATTTTCCTACACTAGATTTACCCCCCACTTTAGTGAGAGGATGAACTTTCTTCAAACCCGTACTAAAGTAGCCAACCATGCAATCAAGAGGGGTTCAAATGTACAAATGTTAGCAAGATAGGATGACAATAATCAAGAGGGTGACCAAGCCCCCAGGATCAAGATCCTATGGTAAAACCAACATAAGCACAAAAGAACATGCTTGCAGATGATATATGAAGCTCCATAACTAGATTGTAAACATAGACCAACAAAGATAGGAAAAAGGAAAAAGAAAAAGGAAAAATTGCAATGAATTAAGCTTCAACTAGCCATTCAACACAGTGGACTGGGTTTAGGCTATTTTTCCAAAAAGAAGTTTACAAGTGGAATGCGTTGTCCACTATGCAAACAAAACACACACTCACGAGGGCTAGTGGGAGCTAGTTGTATAGTAGGTGAGCCCCAAGGAACCATATTAATTTAGCCATACCTCTATGACTTTAATAAGGTATAAAAATGCATGCTCACATGGGCTAGTGAAGCTAGGTGTTCACTAGGTGAGCCCCAGGGGACCATATCAAAGCCATACCTCCATGACTTTAATAAGGTACAAAAAAACAAGAAAGAGGGATGCTCAAATGGATTTTGCTTAGTTCATGTGAGGTCTTACTCTTAGGGGACATCATTCCTAATGTCTCCAAGAGAAGACTGATTAAAGGATAAAAGATTCACCACTTAAGGTGTGCAGTGCATCACATCACCACAAAGGGGAATGGGTAAATGGACGAAGATCAGTCTATGAAACGTGGAAGTTTTTTCCTTAGGAAAAAATACAAAATTGACTTGCAAAAAATGGGATCCCGCTTTTTAATAAATGGGATCCCATTTTTTAAAAATGGAATCTTATTTAGCTTCGAGATCCCGAGCCTAAATTTTAAAAAAAGGGATTCCTTTTTTCAAAATGAGATCCCATTATGAAAATTTTTCAGTTTTGGGAAATTTTCAAAATGGGATCACATTTTAAATTTTCCAAAAATGGAAAGTTTTAAGAACGAGATCACTTTTAAACTTTCTATTTTGGAAATTTTCCATTTTCGAAGTTTTCAAAATGGGATCCCTTTTGAAAACTTTCCATTTTTGGAAACTTGTTGTTTTTGGCAATTTCCAAAATGGGATCCCATTTCATAGAACTAAAAAAATATAAAAATTTATGAAATGGGATCTCATTTTTTAAAATATGAATTTTTGGTCAGGTTTTTGGCTTTTTTTTGGTTCAGGAAATGGCTTGGGAACCTGAACCTATGCTTTGGACCTAGTTTGACCTACAACTTGAAGGTCATGTTAATGTCACAAGAAAATAGTGACTTTGGACATATGTCTAAAGACCTATTTTGCAAAAAAAAATTACAAAATTAAAACCCATTATAGTTGAGACAGTGCAGATTCCAAATATATAAATTTTTTTACAATTTGGTTATTTTTCCTATTTTTCAGTTAATTTCTAATGAAAGTGGTCCATACACTTGAATTATCAAGGTTTTTAAGTATTTTAATTTAACTTTTTATTAAAATATTTTTTTGTAAAACGAGTTGCACCAAAACGTACTTCAGGCAATTCTTTTCAATTTGAAAGAAAATTCAAAAAATGACAAGTTTAGGTCATCTTATGCGTGATGTACATGATGATTTTTCAAAACAACAAATATGGCCAAAAAAACTTAACAAAAAAAAAATCAATAAAAAATTACACAAAAATATCAAAAACGTGCTTCAGTGAGTTATGAATCTTTTCCCAAAAGGACCTAGAAAAATATGATTGTTTAGGTCAAAATATGGATGACGTACACGTGCATGGTATGGTAAAAAAAAGTGACTTTTAAACAATGGTTTTTAGAAACGCCTATTGAAAACTAATTTTTATCATCTGGGTATTGAAATAAATTACATATTTGGAAACTAGACTCTGAGTATTACATTTTATAATTAGTGACATTTTAAAATATTTCATCTCTAAGTGCTTCAAATTTTAAGGTCAAATGTGACAAATTCTAAAAATCAGGGAAACACTTCCACCTTTTGGCCAAAAAGTGGACTCAACTTCTTACACACACCCAAATATAATATGCTAATATAGATCATGCTCTTGAAGGACATTACTCCCAATTTCACCACAAAGAGAAAAGCACATCGCATGAAATAAGAAAATCGCATCAAAGAACATGAAGAGGAAAAAAATGCAAGTAAAATCATGCTCAAATAATGCCAATGTATGCCCCCACTTTAAAGAAATTGCTAACACCATGTTGTGAGAAATTACTTTAAAGTAGCAAATGAAAATGCAAACAAGAAGGAAGACATGAGATCCAACTTGCAAAGCCCTATGCCAAGTCAAATGTTTCTAAGTAAAGCTACGTCATGTCAGAGAAAAAAGAAAAGAAAGGGGTTGCCCCCAAAATGAAAACACCAAACACATAAGGGATCTATGGATTTGGGGTCAATATGTTCTTTGCTACAATATTTTTATAAAGCTTGAAACTATCATCATTCCCCAAGTACACATAGAACTAGAAGAATGACACAAAGAGAGTGAAAACAAAGAAAAAGAAAGCCTTTTAGGTTAACATAGAAGATACATAGGGTGTCTCGACATCTTGCGTCATCCCCAAAAGGAAAACACAAGATAAATGAGAAGGAAAATGAAAGGAAAAGAAATATAGTGAAAAGGTTTTTGGGTCAACATGAAGGAGACATGTATTTGTCTCGATGCCTTGTGTCATCCCCAAAAAGAAGGAATGTAAGAAATGAAAATGAAAGTAAAGAGAAAAGATCAATCAAAAGGAAAATGTATACAACATATAGAAGAATGAAGTTACAAATAGAGGAATGCACATAGAGAGAGAAACATCAAACAAAACATCATGGGGGATCACGTTACACACATGCAAGCAAAGAAGAAAATAAAAAATACTAGTGAGGCATAGGCAAGTCAGCCTAAAGCAACTCATCTACTTCCATAATCTCAGTCTATATAAGTGGAAGGTAGATAACAAACCAAAGGGACAACAACAAATTCCTTAGTAGGACAAAGCCATCTACCTCTTGTCCCCACTGAGTGCAAGACAAGAATGGGCTAAGGTAGGTGATGAGAAGGATCATGTAATAGTAGAATAGAGTATTCTACAACTATTACATGACAGGGGAGGCAAAGGAGGATAAGCTATGCAATCACTTGATGGCAATCATTTCCATCGAAGTTAAATTGCTGCAATATTAACTTGAATGCATGACACTAATTGGTACTGTGTCTGAGAATGCATTGATATGTGCAATGTGGGACTTTTGCATCTTTAGGATAAAGAACTAATCTATTCATAGGTGGTAATGTTATAAATCCTCTCTTAAGAAGCAGTTGTAATTTTCTTTCATGTTCAGGTGGGGGATGGCATGGATAACTTTAAGAAACCCCCCTCAATGAAGGTGTAAAATCTTGGTGAATCTCGTATACTTCCCCATAAAAATATTAATTTTAGTGGCAAATTTTTTCATTTTTTGGGAAAAAAATAATCTCAATTGGCGAATCTTTTCTTATCAGTAGAATTCTATGGAAAATCTTGGTGAATTGCAATATTTTTTAAACTGATAAAATATTTTCATTGGTGATTAAAAACTATTTTCAAACCTAGAAAATATTTCCAATGGAAAATTAAACCTATTTTCAAAATAGAGAAAACAATTTTGTTGGTAATTAAAACTTTTTTTCAAACCAAAAAAATATATTCATTGGTGAATTAAACCTATTTTCAAATGTATAAGAAGAAAAATTGGCGAATTAGCATAATCTCAAACTAATAAAAAAAGATTTAGTGGGGAAATATCAATGAAAATCAATATAACCACAACCGTTGGATGAATTTTCAATGGACAGTTGTAGTTGCATTCCAGAAGTATATCTCTGAAGCACTAGATTTTTAAATTGAAACATCTAGAATAACACTAGAACCATTAAATGTGGACACGTGGAGAGATCAAGGCTTGTCACTCATCGCAGTAATGAACCCAATGGGTTGAAAGATTTTGGCAATGAGCAATAGAAGAACTTAAGTAGAAGAAATATGCACGTGCATAAACTTTGTTTTAAAAGAGGGACCTCCTAGGAAGAATGTAGGACTAGGGCTTAAAAACTTAATCTTCCATATGTGCAAAGGATATTTCATATTTGTAACCATATGTCAGTGCAAATCAATATAACCAAGACCATTGGATGAATTTTTGATGGATGGTTGTAGTTGCATTCTAGAAGTAAATCTCTAAAGCGCTATATTTGTGAATTAAAACCTTTGGAATTACACTATAACTGTTAGATTTGGACATGTGGTGAGATCAAGGCTCATCGCTCATTAATGCCATATCTTAGTTTTTGAGGAAAGTTTGGTTGCAGTACTCCGGGTGGCAGTGTAGATTAATGCCATATAAAAATCCAGAGCGATTGATTGGATAGCTTTATATTGAAAAATACACGATGTACTGTAGAATCATAGATGATGATGTCAATAATCTAATGATCTAGTGAAACAATATTTGTAATGATTTCATATCATTTGAGTGACATTGGCGATTTTGACAATTGGAAGTTTGTTAACTCGAGGTATAGTTTGCATGTAGCCAGGCTGTCAGAGTCTAGACATCAATCAAATTAAACATTTAAATTGTAAATGTAAGGCTTAAGTTACATGAATCGATTAAGTTGGTTTTTTGGTTTGCGCAAATCATGATTATGACTATAACCAACCTCACATGTGACACATGTGAGGTGTACACAAGGACCAGGCTAGTAGTGGCACTATTGGTGGCCCTATTGGCCCATAAATAAGGATAGTGAGGACAATTGAAATCATTCATTGAAGGCTAAAGACTATACTATTGAGTGCAATGCTTGAATTGCCATAAGGGTTTTCATTTAATAAGAATTCAGGAAGAAGATGATGTGGTATTATTGGGGATACTCTAAATTCTCCTACCTCCAAATATATAGTTCTGAGTAAAGGGTATGTGTAGGATCGAGGGCCAAAAAGTGGCAATATTATGGGTATTTGTGGGGTATGTGGCTGATGACCTTTTTTACCCAAAATTGATGAAGCGAAAGGGTTTTAAAGGAGATTCTCAACTTTCCACCAATATAAATTATTTTTATTTTAATTTAATCAATAATTATTATTTATTTTCTATTACAATTACAACTAAAGTCTGATTGATAGGCTGATTCAAAAACATCTATAAATTTCAAATGGTATCACATTTTTAAATCCAAAACATGCATCACATTCTATAGCCGCATACTATGGGATTAAAAAAGAAAAATTAAATTTCATGAATTTTGACCAAGTTAAGGTGGTCGGACATCGAGTTTTATATTTTTTAAAGTTGTAATAAAAATCATAATTAATTATTTACTTGGAAAAATTACAAAAATATGTATCACATCTAGACATGAGTCCTCTACTTATATATAAAATCTTATAAAAAATATTATCATTTTATTATGGTTAGGGTGTCCGGACAAACACCTACTTCTTATTTTTCCCTAAAATTTAAGTACTCTTGCATTGAAATTTCAAATTTCACCAAATAGATTTTATTTATTTTAAATAAACCTAGTAGTTTAGAAACTAGATTTAATTTTCTACAGATTCTATTGTTACATATTTTGAAATAATATAGACAACTTATTCAAATTTTTACGTCAAGTTGCCTAACTCGATTTTTTTGAATTTTTGCCATAAGGCCTGTTTTCCATGATGATCTGCACATATACCCTAAAAGAACAATTTCCTTCATGTTCAGAATGGGTGGAATTGGAAAGATGTTGATTTGGTTCACCTGACTTCTTAGGCGGGTTTTGAACCAGATGAAGAGCTCTAATCCATAGATAAGTGTTATCCCAGTGCATGGAGGTTGTGAGTAGAAGATGGGATCAATTTTACTAACCCTCATCTTCTACATGATTTTGATTCTCAAAGGGGATAAGTACAATTTGTATCATCACAACTCTCGGTTCCCCAACATGGTTGGCTAGGAAAGCCCTATGGATTTATTTTTAGACACTATGGCCTACCAAGAAAGTCCCATGCATTTATTTTCAGAGTGCATCTTCTACATGGGAGAAATTTTACAACCCCTCATCTTTTGCATGAGTTTGGTTCTCAAAGGCTCGAATAAGTACATTTTGTATCTTCACAACTCCCCTTTCCTTAGTTTGATTGGCCCCTTGTTACCCATGCATTTATTTTTAGAGTGCATTGTTGACCTGAAAATTCACATATGTTTATTTTCAGAGCACATTGTTGACCTAGCAAGTCCCATGCATTTATTTTCATAGCACATTATTGACCCAGCAAGTCCCATGCATTTATTTTCAGACACACATTTGTATTACATTTACATTGTCACTAGCAGTCTAGCAGAAGCTTGGTGCTTATGTTTGTATTTGTACTATATAATAATGTGAAATTGTAATTCAGTTGTAATAAAATAAATGGTTGTGCTATTATTGTGACATTGTAATTAATTTTATTAAGTCCTTTGCAATGTTAAGTTACCGACCCCTTGGCCTTGATGTCAATCCTAGAGCATTAAAGTTTAAAGCAACTTTAAAACAAATGTTTATTATTTATATCATAAATTACTCAACCATTCAATGACCATTTGATGTATGGTTGTAGTTGCTTTCTAGAATGAAATGCACATAGCACTAGGCTTGTGAACTTAAACCTCTGAAATCACCCTATAACCGTTAGATTACAAAGATCAACAATTTATAATTTGTCATCAATGTAGGAGTAAATCATAAATGACTTGTTTTAAATGTTGCCAGCCATGTACTAATTGTGTAATCTGGAAGCAACACATAGATGTTTTAGTTTCATTCACTTTAATGTTAAAAAAAAACATTTTCTACTGCTAAGTAATTTTATTTTTAAGTGAGAGGTTCAATACACGAGGAGATTTTAGTCTCGAGTTTTCTCATTGTAGTGCACCACCCTATTCTAGGTTCCATAGTTCCACTTCCAACAAAGCCATCCCAGTAACCCCATTTCCATGATTGTTAACATTAATCTTTTCAAGAATCAAAAATTGGGTAAGTGAAAGAATTCTTGCGACTACGTTTCATCATCCTCCTTATGATCATAATCCTCCTTATGATTTGGATATTTTTAGAGCATGGGTTTAGGATACTATTTCCATGCTAGCATTTTTCCTCAAACTGGATGAATTACATTGCCCACAAAGGATATGAAAATCCAGTAAAACCTTTCCCTAGGAATTGGACATTCCAACAAGTGACTTATATCTCTCTATGGATGTTCATTTACTTGTCAAACTAGGGGATGTATACTTTAAATGGTGCAGAAAAATATATGCACTAAGAACTAGTTTTGGTCAAATCTTAGCAGAAATAAATACTGGAAAGGAATTCTATCCACACTACAAGAAGGTAATGCAAAGTTCTTTAACTCAACTATGCTTTGATTAAAACATAAACCATAATAGCTATTTGGAAGCACAAACCATGAGCTGTCCTTATGCTGAGCAGGCACAGGGATGGATTCTCTATGCTGCAGGAGCAGTACAAGGCTGAGTTTGTATAAAAACTTCAAAGATGAAAGCTAACTGAAGATCAACAGAAAAGAACAACTAACTAGCTAGCTACAGATACTTACTAAGTGGGCCCCCTTAGCAAGCATCTAACGATTACACAGATGCTAAACTCAGAACTTCATCGAACTTTATTCATGAAAACAGAATGGTATACATTGCTTTGTTGATGTGGAAACTTAACAACAAACTCTGTCTTTGATCATCCAGATTCTGTTTCTCATTATCATACTGACTCTTACATGATATCTGTTATCACTATGCTTCTATCTTTTTCTAACTATCATCTCTCTGTCTCTCCCTTCTCACTCGCGCAGGAGGAGAACTTTATTTAAAAATAGGAGAGCAACTAACTAACTAACCCTATCAAAGAAAGACGTGGAAGTAAAGTATATCCCCGAATCAAGGATCAAACTTCATAATGAATTTATGCGTTCATCCCAATTCAGAGAGAATCTAGCGCTCCACTCTTTCCAGATTGACTGTCATTAAAATTCTTTCCCATGGTTTCGGTCAAAGAGTCTTCACCGGAGCTTCCTCGAAGTCGTGCAGGAAATGGACTTTACTACAAGGCCGAGATCGACTGCTTGACTCGATCATTCTTCAACAACCTGTAGAAACAAAAGGAATCTGAAAAGCGTATGGCACATACATGATATCTATTCATTAATCACACATTTAAATCTACTTCATCATTCAAAAACTGTATATGATATACCAGTCATTTTAGGGAGTCAATGGGGCAATAAATGCAATCAAGTCAACACAATGAGCTGCAGGAATATGAAAGTATCTTGCTACAGGATATCCCAATAAAAGGTTTCAACAAAGTTTAAACAACCATGAAATAACAAAAGTAAAGGCATTTAAAAGTTTATCATAACATCCAAATTATGAGCATATTTTAAGCTCATCATGGATAGCAATTTGGAAGTGGGTGCAAGCCTCCTTGAAATGGTGTATAATATCCATTATGGTGTTCCAAATGTAAAATATAATTTTATTGAGAACATTTTAGAATCCATGCATAAAAAAAATTTAATGATTAAAGGAGGTTCCACCAAGAAATTTAGGTTCACAACCTACTTGTGCTATATTTTTCTATTCAAATTTAGAGGAATGTTTCAGATCAACAAGTTTTAGATTCAGCCCAATAGTAATGCTGAGGAAAAGAAAATGGCTCCAGTATATGAATGGACCACTGAGATAAGGATGAATGATTCTTGAAGGAACTACAGTCATTTTGTAGACTACTTTTTGGCTCCATTGCATCAAGAAATTACAAATACTCCAATGCCTATATTGCCTATGTCATGTAGAAAGTGCATTCAACTATGAAAGGAAATACAATTGGCTGATTGGTACTTAATGGAAGAATATATTATGCTAATATTTTATGGATCTAGAGTACATCCATACAAACTTCCAATACATGTGACATAAAGGATTTTTTCATTGGAATATGTAAGGTAGATGTAGATTATTGATGAACCACACTTTGTCAATCAACAAAAGAAAACTTTATTTCCTTCTTTACATTTTTCATGTGGAGGGTTCACATTCGAGAGAAAAGCATTTACTGTGGCACATAATCTTTTGAATTTTTTTGATTTTGATGCTATCTATCACTGGCAGTATGATCCATGTGACACCATTAAATCAATGATTGTGCTCAATAAGAATGTTGCAAATAGAATTCAACATCAAAGTAAACCCTTGCTTGAAAACTTGAGAAACAAGGATTCTTGGGATGAGGTCAAAATAGTAATGGAGAAAAGTGCTACTAAGAATGGTATTTCTTTTGAACAATTGTTAGTAGAAATTATGGCATTCCATCGAAAGACAATTAGGAGGTACACATTTTTTTATGAAAAAAGTCATAAACCATCTAGTAGAGTAAAAATGATAGATTCTCTAGGGAAGGAAGTTATAGAAAAAAATTGGTCATGATAAAAAAATACTCCCTTTTGGTCTATAAGGAAGGAGCTAGGTGATCCAAGAGCTCTTGTAGAGTATGGAGATAATGAAGAAGATAGTGAGTTTAGATAATTGTGGAATATAGAGCATCTAGATGAACAAGAAGATAAAGAAAGTGATGATAAATCTAATGATGATAGGGAAGAACAAAGCCATGTTCATTTCAAACTTTGTTTAAGTGAGGACACAAAAGAAGCATATACTATAGGAACAACCATAGCTGAAAAAATACGTTATGAAGGTGGTCCTTTGGGGTCCTAATGACAAGGTCCTTAGAGGGTAACATATGTAGAGCATAGAAAAGCAGTTGATAAATCTAGCCTTGAGCTTGGAGGTGAAAAAGTAGACCTTGGGCATACAAGTTAATTTGTTAGAGCTTCAAATCCTCATCCTTATGATCAGACACAATCACAACTCAGACATGCCCATGGTGGAGAGCTTAGTGCAACTGGCACTACCTCTGGTGGCGATGGTATGGATAGTAGTACTACTAGTAGTGGTTCGACATGTGTTACAACAAAAAATTACACACAAGAGGACAACAATACAATATACCACAGAAACACCAGGTGATCAAGGCATACAGAAGAGTTAAAGGATTTTGACAGGTCCAACTCACACTACCAATGGATCCACCACAAAGGAGTTATTTCCAAGCACTCCCCCACTACTAGTTAGTCTAGTTGTGACATAATTAGCAAATAAAAGTACTCTTATTCCTTCACCATTCAAGTATTCCATTGTTCATGTGTCCTTGGGTTTTGATTACATTGAAGAGTTTAAAAATAAATCAAACTTGAATAAAAAAGAAAAGAAGCAACTGATGGAGAGTGTGTCTGCTATAACTTCAGAGCTTGCAACAACCATGGTATTACCCACATTTGACACAAATAAATAAATCATGGAGTACACAATTCTTGTTCCCATAGTTCAAAACAAACCTGCAAATTAGATAGGTCGATCTGAATTCCAGGTGAACAATATTCAATTGGATTTTTCTTGACTTAGAAATACTAACAAAATTAATGTATTAAAAAAGAACAATGAATTATTGTACACATCATTGATAAAGCAATATCTAGAGATAAAAAAGGTTGTAGAGTCAAATTGAAAAGTTACAAGAAGACCTAGCAAATGAGAAAGCAAAGAGGAAAGCAATAGATAACAAGAGCAATGAATTAGAAAAAAGAGAAAAAATCTTCCTCTACATCAACAAGCAAAGAGGATAAGAAAAATGATACTACAATGAATGAACTAAAGCAAAGGATAGATGAGAGCAACAAGAAATATGATGAGGAAAAATCCACTTCAGAAAAATAAGACTAAGCATTACAAATGGAAATGCACAGTGGGAAGAAAAATTGGAGGAGGGAAAAAAATGAAATTAAGTCTTGTCAAAACAAGTTATCTGCATTTTGTAGAGATTTAATGAGGCATATGAAACAAAAGATCTGGGATGAAATAATGCAAAGGATTGATCATTTGTGTGACATGTTTCAATTGATTGATGCTATCAGACAACATCATAAGAAGCTCAACAAATATTTAGTGGACAACAAAATGTGCTAGCATTAGAGAAATCTACAAATCAAATTCAAAAAGCAGTCTACAAAGCCAGTGACAATGTTTTGAAATCAAAAGGGATTACTAATCGGCTTGCTACATCAATGACATTGTCATCTATCATTGAAAAGTGTTTGAGAATGTGTCAAACAAAGGAATATTTGCATTTGGCTATAGACAAGATGAAGAAAGTGGATGAAAAGGTAAGGAACTTCACAGATCTTGGTTTTCCAGAGGCTTTTGACACAAATGAGTGATTCATTGGAAATAATGATTTTAGAAAGAAGATGGAGGATGCAAGGAAGATTGATTTGGACTAGTTTCCTTAGAACCTGGATGTGGTGAACTATTTGGATTCCATCAAACCATTGCTAAGCCTAAATGAAAAATTGACTAAAGAATCTAAGATAGGTTCCAATTTGAATCATGAATTGTTAACAAATATTCAAGTCAAACAACATTAGTTAGAACAAAAGAAAATTCCACCACCTGAAGATTGGAAGTTGCTAGAAAAGGTGATGCACTGATTTGATTTTCGATAATATGAGTTTGCAAGTTCCAACTCACCTCTGTGCAGAGTTGTCTTTGAGCAAGATTTTTCATTTCCAATGCATGTATGTATTCCTTCATATGATAATCAATAAAAAAGCTCAAATTTAGACTTTAGTAATGTGTTGATTTTCAATTGACTATATTATTTATTTTATCATTTGAAGAAAAATTTTGGTAGTGGTTTCAACTACTAGATACACTTTAAACGATTATTGATGTTCATTCTTGTATATGCTACTAATACTATTGTTAATATGCTATTAATCATTGATTTGGGTGATGAATCATTGAGTACATGTTCAAGTTTTACTTAAATTAAAATAATTCAAATATGAACTATAAGGTGATTTAAATTCCAGCCATCCACAATCTTAGTGAAATTGCATTATAATTCACACATCAATACCTAATCTCCATGACTACTTATCAGATCCACAAAACATTATATGAATTCATCTTTAATCAAGGTACTTTAACTGGTTCATTAAACCAGAGTCAAAATTAAAACATACATCAATGCATAATGACAAAGAAGACTAGTCAAAGATCATTGATCAAATTTCATTAATAATTCATGTAAAATGTTACAATTGGAGAGACAATATGACTCAAAATAAGGGAGCAAAACAAGCTTAGTCACTAGTCCTCTAAGTTTTATAACCTTGTTGCAGATTTCTAAATTTTCATAACTTCCCAATTCCCCAACTTGGTTCACATTGTCTTGCAATTCTTTGTTGGTCATCTTTGTAGATGGTGGAGGATGAGAGATTTATTTCAATATAGAAATACTTAGACAATGGTGAAGTTCATGCATACGTAATATTTGAGTTATGGTGTGTGGATTTATTCTACTTTTGCTGAGTAGTTTGCTAATGGATTGTCTATTATTGGAATGATAGATTTTTGGTTAGTTTCATTGATGTGGTTCTATCACTCAAAGTCATAGTTTTGGTACTTTTCCTAACCTAGTCACTAGTCCTATGAGTTTTATAACCTTGTCGTGGAGTTCTAAATTTTTTATAGCTTCTTGATTCCATAACTTGGTTCAATGTGTTGAGTTGCAAGTCTTTGTTAGTCATCTTTGTAGTTGGTGGGTCGAAGGTTTCAAAAACTTCAAAACTTCAAACTTTGGTTCTAAGGTTCCAAGTTTTAGAAACTATGTGACATTATGGACTTATCTTGCCTTTCAAAGGCACCGTCATCTAACATCTCATTGACTGCTATGTACAAACTAACCTTGAGTTGTCTTTTCAGGAATTTCAAAAAGCATGTAGGTTTAAAGGTTATCTTTTCGAGGAATGAAATTGAATACCACATTTAATGAACATCCTATAAAAAAATAATGACATAAGTGGGTGGTGAAGTATTACACAGTCATTTAGTCTACATTCTCATTCTTTGCCAATGCCAGTACTTCTCAAATGCAAACATTCTATCTCCATGAATTTGCACTCATGTAGAGTGGAATTCAAAATCACCACTCTAGTGTGAGGAACACTGAAATTGGGCACGTTTTCCCTGGAGCAAAGGGAGAGAACATCACTAGAAGATAAAGTTCTACAGAGTGGTTTGGTGCATGTGGGAAATTTTCCTAAGGCTATACAAAGCATCGACCTAGTGATTGTGTGCAGAAGGGGCTACATTCCAAAGACTCAAAAAATTAGAGTTGTCGATGGGTTAGTCATTGCAAGAATTACTCCTAAAGTGATTTTCCACACATTAGGAATTACATAAAGGGAAATTGTAGAGGAAATGTATGTATTTGTTGGAGATGAGTTTTTCAAAATGAATGAGGAATGGTGCAAAAATTCCATTGCGAGGAATTGGTTGAAGTCCAAGAAAAAGGGTAAGTATCAGTTACCCTCAAATAGTAAAAGTGTTCATTTTAAGGATGAAATTTCAGATGCTATCACCTTGTGTAGACAATTATTTTGGGTTGCCCACACTTGTTTTGCTCCTTCAAGGGTTTTTCACCTAAAAGGAGAGAGAAACAGAGTCCAAAATGTAGTTGTCTACACTCAAAGTTAATGTGTATGAGATGTATTATGCCTAATTGAGATGTACTAATGCACTAATATGAAAATGAAATGATCTAATGATGCAAAACCTAAGAAATGTGAAGTGTTGTAAAACACAGTGTGATATGCAGAAAGATAAAAAATGCAATGAATGACAAAATAAAGATGCAAGAAAAAAAAATTCACCTAGAAACTGATGAGGAGTTAACTAGGGATTGTAGAGACCTCTGAAATTCTAGGAATTTTGATTTTTGAGTCAATTGGGACACTTATGCTAGGTTGGGTGACTTAGTCCCAAATCAAGGAAACTACCCAGAAAGTTATTTCCACCAAATGGGTGCTGGAAATGTAAAAACGTTTGAAAAAGAAGTGCAGTGGGACTAAGTCGCCACTATGGGTGACTTAGTCCACTTTGGATTTTCTACAAGTCCGAAAGTGGAAACAGAAGCCCACAACCTACATTTTGCTTTTTAACGGAAATCCAGATCTGAACATTGAAAAAACCCTACAAAACAGAAGATATTTTGATTTCTAATGGGGTATTTTCCTTGGTCAAACCCCTAGTTGGTATTTAAACTTTATGATTAACAAAATCTGCATAAAACCCTAGCCTTAAGTGTGTCTAAGACTAAGAAAAGCTAAAATAAGGCAAGATCCTATTCTAATGTGCTAGAGTAAGATAAATAAAATGTCACTTGAATGATGCAAGAATTCAATGCAAGAAACACTACAACATTTCAAATGATTTAAATGACATGTAAAATATAATGCAAACCTTAAGTCTAAAGATAGGAAGAAAATGGAAGATGGATTCACTTTGAGAAAAAGTCATTAGGTGTGATTTGATGGCTAGTTGCATCTCCTCAACCTATATTTCTCTATGATTCACCATAGGCATCCATGATCAACCCTTTTCAATGTGAGATCTTGAACAAAAAGTGAGCTTGAAGACTTGCAAAAACCCTAGTTTGCTGCCCTAAAGCTTTAAATTTGTTGTAGATATGCTATTGAATCTTCTTGTGAAAGATACTTTGCTCTTGAATTTTGATATTTTTTGTTTTATATAATGAATAGAAGATGTGAAAAATGACCTAAAATGTGTATTTATAGGTATCAACACCTAATTTTTTGGTTATTTAGACCTAAGAGGCTGACATCCACTGAAAAATTAAATTGAATTGGTGAAATTCTTGCTCAAAAGGGACTAAGTTTCCACCTTGGGCAACTTAGTCTCACTAGGGATTTTTTTTGTAGGTTTCACAAAATTTGAGTAGTTTGAGTGGTATTTGTCTAGATTTAAGTGGTTTGTGAATGAAATAGGCCTTAAATTCCAAAATCATGAGCATTAGGGGCCTATAAATGTTATTTTTAAGGGGTGATTGATGCAAGGTGTCTAAAATAGGACCTAATTAGGTCATAGATTGTACTTTCTACAAAGGAGTACAATTTCTTTTTCCACACCTTGCTACATCATGTGGTTGGTAATGCATATTCAGACTCTTGAATTTTTGATGTGTCATTTTATTCTGTTGATTTGTAGTTAAAATAAATTCATTGAGTAGGATAAGATTATTAGTCATCATTTAAATGAGCAATTGATAAATTTATGGCAAACTGTTTCCTTCCATATGTGCTCATACCTAGTTTACATTCTAGTTAGTCAAGAGGTTGTCTAGGTAGGGTTGGAACCACAAAGGTCTCCGACGCTGGACATGCTTGTGTATAGAAATTTTCCACATCTCACTAAGGAGGTTGGAATGAGGAATTTTTTCCACGTCAATGATGCATTTTTAATGGAAAATATGAGAAAAATTGATGGAAAACCTGAGCTTTGGGTTTCACCTAAAGCGGCTACTCTATTATTAAGGTTTGGAAGTTTCTACATTCAATTCAATAGATTTATTTATCTTAGAATTGGAGGTTTTGAGAAGGCTCCATTGAAATTGGCTCGTTACCCAAGTGATTTCCTTGCTTTTCTTGAAGTTTGTCAGCAGATGGCCATTGTAAATGTTAAATATTCAAACATGGGAAAGAAGGGGTATGCTTTTCCATTGTTCATGCCTTCATTTTCTTGCAAAAGTAATAATATTGCTAGGGGTGTGCAAAAATCCCTAAACGAATCCAATTTTCAATGTTTTCCCATGAGAATTAATTTTTATAGCAAGGGTTATTTTAAGCAAAATTTGTATGGAGCTGGCAGCTATGAACATCACCCTAATATTGAAGATTTTTTGGAAGACTGTATAGATGAAGGCGAGGTGTATAGAAGAAATTTCATTAGATTGACCCTAAGGAAAATACAAGCTTTTGGTATTTCTTTCGATATTCAAGAAGATGCACAAGGAGACTCAGTGATCATTGATGTTGAATATCAAGCCCCTGCCGGTAAGCCCTTGTACAAAATTAATTGGTCAGAAGATGAAGTTTCAGACTTAATGGTAATTTCTTCCCCTATTTTGAGAAGAGCCTTAGACTGGTTGAACATAAAATGGTACCAGAGTGCAGTTTCTCCCCATGAGCAAAGAGTTTCATAGAGAAAGGAGCAAGGGACTATACAGGCCTCTAGCATAAATATATCAGATAGAAAGAAATCAATTAGGCCATCAGGCACTGGCTCATAGTCCAGAGGCGATGGTGAGAAGCCAATAGACACTGGGGCCAAGCTAAAATCAGTTTGTGAATAGGATAGTGTACCCTTGGTACCTAAGAAAAAGGATAGTCAAGAAAAACCAGTGCCTATAGACTCTGAGGGAATTTTTCAACAATTAATCGATAATAATTCTTTTCCCACATTCTTTCAAGTTCCCACTTCTCCACTATGAGATACTTCTATTTTTGTTCAATCAATTGAAAAGAAAAAAATGTTAAGTGTTGTAAGTAGAGACACTAGATTAGTGCTAGTGGCATCTTCCCCAACATGGTTAAAGAAAGAAGTCAAGAAGAAAATAAATAATATTCTTGAAATGACAATTGAATTAGATATAGTTACCATGTTGTTGCAGGGTCACCAAAAGCCCAAAAAGGCTAAGAGGATGTCATAAATTGTCACCAATTCCACTACTGGGATCAACTATTGGAGATTGTTGATCCACAAAAGGACCTAAATTAAAATGAGATAACGGTACCTAACTACAAGGTTAGTCATGTTGATATGAGGTCATCTACTTTAGAAGATGATGTCTATCATGGGCCGATTACTCTATTAATGCATTGATCAAAAGAGGAAAAGAAGTGAAAAAGGAGAACCTTCAGTTGCAATCTCATAATCTTTGTTTAAAAAAAATTATTTCATCAATTGTGACTCTAACCACTGAGGAAGCCTCAAGCTCAAATGTTCAAGGTATTGATTTTGACACTGTGCAACGAGTTAGGAAAAATTTATGTTATGCTAAAGCTTCCAGCGAATGGACAGAAGGGCTTTATCAGGATGGTATTTTCCACATTACTAAATTTAGGTAATTCTTTGTTAATGTATCTGATAAAAGAAAGGAACTAATAGGTGAGCTTCAACAGATCAGGAGACAACATAGTAGCACATTTTTTCTTTCAAAGGAAATTGAAGAATTATTCTCCATGGAGCACTCTTTGTTAATAAGCGGAAAATTGGTGAATGACCCTAAAGAAATTGATCCTAGTTGGTATGATTTATTGGAGTGGAAATTGACAATATATGAAGATTATATGAAGGAAATCAATAAAGTGTTAGAAAAATACTTTGACATATTGGGGCATGTGTAGGATCATCATGGAAAAAGCAGGCCCTTAAGTGGCAAAAAATTTAGAAAAATCATAGTTAGGCAACTTGTCGTAAAAATTTGAATAATTTATCTATATTATTTCAAAAATATGTAAGAACAGAATATGTAGAAAATTGAATGTAGTTTCTAAACTACTAGGTTTTAAATCTATTTGGTGAAAATTTGAAATTTCAATGTAGTAGTACTTAAATTTCAAGGAAAAATAAGAAGTAGGTGTTTGTCACCCCACAATAAAATGATAATTTTTTATAAAATTTCAGACATAAGTAGAAGACTCATGTTTGGATGTGATGCATATTTTTTGTAATTTTTTCCAAGTAAATAATTAATTATGAATTTTTATTACAACTTTTAAAAAATATAAAACTCGTATGTGACCACCTTAACTTGGTCAAAATTCATGAAATTCAATTTTTCCTTTATTAATCATATAGTATCCTGAAGCATAGAATGTGATGCATGTTTTGGATTCAAAAATGTGATACCATTTGAAAGCTATAGATGTTTTTCAATCAACCTATCAATGAGACTTTAGTCGTAATTCAAATAGAAAATGAATAATAATTATTTATTAAATTCAAAGTAAAGCATAATTTATATTGGTGGAAAGCTGAGAATCTCTTTTAAAAACCCTTTTCAATTCATCAATTTTGGGTCCAAAAAAAGTCGTCAGCCACATACCCTACAAATACCCATCATATTGCCACTTTTTGGCCCATCATGATCCTACACATACCCATTGGTAGAGATCAAAGACAACTTCAATGCTCTTGAAGTGGACTTCACAGATGGGTTTGATGAAAATGTACTCGATCTTGTAGACATATTGAGGGAATTTAAAGAGGTGTGTCATAGAGAAGTAGTTGACCCTAAGACATCCACTGCAAACTCCTTCAGAAAATTAAGTTACTGGCCTATATGAGTTCATATAAGTCAAAAAACGAGAACATCTATGAAGTGCTAGCTGATTCAGACCATGTACTTTCAATATGGAGGAAAAGGTTGTAAATCACCATGACTCCAAGAAGCAAAAACATCACTGCAATTGTCACCAAGTACCAGGAATATAGGCAAAGAGTAAAGGCATAGGAGGCCTTATTGAAGGAGTAGGAGGTGAAAATAATTGAAAGCATAGGAGTTAATGTTGGGAGTGGGACCATTGTTTAGTTTTTAGTTTTTAAGTTATTTTCTTTAATTTGTCTCTCTTGATACTTCAAAGAGTTTTTATTTTAATTTCTAAAATGGTTGTCTTCAAGAAACTGTTATCAAGACAAAAAAAAACTCTGCTCTTTTTGTTGCTTTTCTATTATTTCAATATAGAAAGACAATGGTGAAGTTCATGCATACGTAAGCTTTGAGTTATGGTGTGTGGATTTATTGTAATTTTGCTCAGTAGTTTGCCAGTGGATTGTCTATTATTGGACTAATAGTTTTTTGGTTAGTTTCATTGTCGTGGAATGTTTATCTATGAGTAAAAATTTTATGGTGATGGATGCTTGAGGATTTCTCAGTATAATTTAGGTGATTTGGTAATTTAAGCTTTTATTGTTTAAGTTGTGTGGATGCCTTTATAAGTTATTTATGTTGAACTATTAGCTTTTGTTAGCTTATAAGTTATGGATGTTGAATTGTTAGCTTCTGTTCAAGGAATGAATTAATATTCATTTTAGTTATTTATCAAAGATTGTTTGAATGGCAATGCAATAGGAATTTGTAAGTAATTGTGTTGTTCTTTAAAAATGATGCAGAATCACATATGAAATTCAATACCATGGAATACAATATAAAATATCATCAACTATAGTTTCGAATATTATTCATGAAATGCAATATAAAATAAAATATCATGAAGTGCAATGATTCACAATTTCATTGAATACAATATAAAATATCATCAACTATAGTATGAAACAATGGAAAATAATCCATGAAGTGTAGTATAAATACCTAAAAGTTGCTAATTCTCTTCCATTTCCCAAAAAAAGTTAGGGTCCTCAAACTGACATTCATCTTGAGATAAAGTAAAAGAGTCATCTTGAATTTTATTTTGAGTCTTCTCTTCATTTTCTTCAGCTTGCATCTCAAATTCAACATTCATTGTGTGATTTGTGTCAATGTCAGTTGTCCCAGTCCCACTACCACTAGTACCAACGTTTGTAATTGGAGCATTGCACAACCCAGTCCT
This sequence comes from Sequoia sempervirens, assembly GCA_007258455.2. Taxonomy (NCBI): domain Eukaryota; kingdom Viridiplantae; phylum Streptophyta; class Pinopsida; order Cupressales; family Cupressaceae; genus Sequoia; species Sequoia sempervirens. The sequence continues at coordinate 19,902 of VDFB02301460.1, read as the reverse complement.
TCTTTCACATGTGGACCTCTAGATTGCAAGTGCCCTTTCAAAAGGAAAATTAAAGACATTATATGTAGTTCCTTTCAACCTCAAGCAATTTTCAAAATTCTTGTCTAGTTTGTTTCTTAACTTTGATTTCAAAACCCCAAATCTACTGAAAACTCTCTCATCCTACACTAACCCTAATATCATTGTTTGACATAAATCAACAAGTTTGCAGTATTCTAATATCGAAACACACAATATTTCACTCTGACCTAAGTTTTCCCGAACCTTTTTTATTTATCTCAAGATTCAAAGGCCTTCTCCATGCCCATGGATTTATACTTGTACCTCATAACTATTGCAAAACTCCTAGATTTTTTTTCTAAGATTAGCTTCATTTAAAATTCCTTCTATTTTTTGCTCATTGTATGTTACACTTTTCAAAAAAACATTGATCAATATTTTTACTTGATCATGAAAATATTTTGGGTTATCTCGGTTTTCCCAAAATTGAGTATACACAATACCCATAGCTTCAAGTATTTCATGTTGAGGGAATCTTTCATGAATCTCTGAGGAAAGAGATTTTGCAATTTCCTCCAAATTATCACTAACAAATTTAACAATGTCGTTAAAATCTTCCTCATTAACAGCTACTTCTCTACTAGATTGCCTAGCTATCTTACAATGGTACATTGGTATCTCATATCCATGTACACAAATACATAAGTACCCACTTGCATTAAACTATAAATAATTATTAGGATTATTCAAATTAGTAATTTTCTGCCACATGAAATAATCTGGGCCTTCTTGTGTTAGATCTAGATATAGATGATTGAGGGCCAAGCATGTATGTTTACATAGATTGGCATATTCATTAATATACATAGTTCTATATTGGGATTTCTTCATAAGATTTTTCATCACATCCACATGGAGAGAAGACTAGCTAAAGTCAATAGTGTCTCTATATTGGTTAACCTATGTAAGAGGTCACAAGTTTTGTCTATTGTGTTGTGATGCTCGTACATCACTCCAATCAAGGATTGATATTCTAAAAGAACTCGTTGCATTGGTCCATGCAGGGAGATCCACTTGGTATTAACATCCTTGAGAGGCTTGTTTTCTACTTTTATTCCCTCAGCAAAATTTTGAAATTCTGCGAAACATTTGGGACTTCGACAGAAGTATGCATGGATCTTGCAGACTAGATTTCCAACTTTTGATACTGTAGGAAACTTACTTACAATTTTGAATATAAATTCATTTTGTGGGCCATGCAGTGAATGCAAAGCATGTATGGTGTACAAGTAGTTTCTAACTTTGTGCAAACATCGGTCCTTTGACCTTACATCACTGCAGCTCCATCAGCTCCTACACACACCAACTTTTTGACAATTGTCAACTCATCCATATTTACAATTTCATTCAAAAATTTCTTGACTAGTTCAAATTGATTTTGCGACGTTGAATTATCTTTCATTTTATAAACATAGAGAAGATGAGCTTGGTGAGCATGTCATTCTACAATATAAAAATGCATACAAACCCAAGAAGTATTGTTTACCATAGTAACTTCATCTAAAGATAATGCAATGAAATTTGACTCTTTTACTTTCTCCTTTAAATCTTCCTTCTCAATTACAGCAAGACAGTTTGCCCATTCCCATCCAACATTTATTGACCAATGTGAGAAGGGATAGTGAGGAACACCCAAATAAGATAATAAACCAAAATATTTTGGTAGTCTGTAATAGGACACCCTCTAGACAAAATATGAAAAACAACACTCATCTAAATAGTTTTTGATAGATTTGGTACTTCGATTGCTTTTCCAAATTGTGCCTCAAGTGTAGTTTTACATGCAACAAGCTTCAACATTATTTTTTCATGCTCTTCATAATCCACATCATACCTAAATGAAGACATCCTTCCTTTGATTTCAATCATATGACTAATTGTTCCTTTTTTTCTATTATTTGTGACGAGGGAGCAAACCTGAGACACAGAATAACACTCACAAAATAGGGAATAATATCTTATTCAAAAATATGGAACTCTTACATGCAGAGGATCTCAAATCCTTGAGCTCTAAGATACATGCAAATTACAGACTTACAAAAAATTACCCAGATCTCCCTTTCGCAGCATGCGAACTTCTTTCCCAAAAAGTTACCCAAAAATCAGAAACTAGCCCATAAATAGCCCCTTTTCTGTTTGGAACCAAAAAAAACATTCAAGATATGAGTTTTGGCGGTTTGGTGCCAAAATTATAATTTGAAATTCAAGTTTAAATTCACTTTCAAAAATTAGCACATTTCTAAAATATGCACCAACTTCCGGCAGCCATAACTTTTAATCCGACTGTTGGATCTTCAATGATAATACCTTTTTGGAAAGCTCTTGAAAAGATGATTTTCTATAAAATAGGCCTTTGGTGGACTACTTTGGTGTTTCCGCAAATTTTCAAGCCCATCCGGGATCGTTTAGTGCCTCAAACTGAGCTCGGAAGGTTTTTTAGGGCAAAAAGCAGAAACTGGAACTTGAATAACTTTCAAATCATGAATGATCTTGACTTGATTCTTTCACTAGACTATGTATTTTTCCATCCTGAACTTTCCCATAAATTTTTGTCTTCCCACGATTTCAAATTCAAACCTGCTAAAAATAGCAGTTGAGCAGAAAAAGCAGAAAAGTAGTTCTGAAAGTTGGAAACTCTTATTCGACGAAAAGGGTATCCAAAAATGCAAAAACATCTACAAAAAGAAAACAACAAGAACAAAAAATGGAAATCATCTTTTGGGTGATGCAAGATTGCCCTCAAACCACTGGATGCTCTTGCATCAATTTGTTTTTCATAAAATTTATTGATATGATTTTCTATAGTGTCAATCTTTAGTTGCAACGTCTTGCCTCTTCCACATTTCCAACTACAAATTGTACATTTGGCCAATGTTGCATTTTCAATATCATTTTCTTTCCCAATCCCCACTTGTACAATAAATGGGTACTTTGACAACCAACCAAGTTGAAAATTCCTTTTCATTTCTCACTCGCACCCCATTTTTTATTTGCTTCTTCTTTTCTTGCTACCAACATCATCCTCATCCAAGTCAATTATCTTATTCTAGCTAACCAAGGTATCCCTTGGAACATTTTATGCGATATTTCCATCCTCATTTGATATATTTTGATTAAACTTGATGTCAATCTCAACTTGACCTTCTGATGGTGGTGAGGTATTGTGAATGCCTTCTTCATTAATATTTGGTGGAAGAGTTGATGATGTAGCTCTCCATCTTGATTTGACGGATTAGAATCTTTGGAAATTCCAAAGTAAGACTGTATGGTACCTCTATTTCTAAGTTTTGGGTGTTTTGATGGCCTCCTAGTCTCTTCACTATCCTGAGGGGTAGAGGGAGCCTCACCCTTGCTACTTGACATATTGATCTCTCACTTTGAATAGAAATTGGAAAAAAATGTCTTCTTGTTTAACAATAGAGAATATAGATCTCATTCCCTACTCATTATCATCTTTAACTTTAAGACTGGAGAAAGAATGGAAAAGAGATAAAGAAAACTTATTATTATAACTAATAACACTATGAAGAAATGATCACTCACCTTTAAGTCTATGTTTTCAACTTTCGCTAACTTTCGAATCGAGAAGTAGAACCTCAGAACTAAACAAAATGTGTAAGAATAAATGATAGTTTTGATTGTATTTATATCAATCCATATTTGGAAAATTCCACGAGATTTTTAAATGGTATACTAAAAATTTGGAGAATCCAACATGCTTATACAATGATATGTTGTAGTTTTCAAGGAGAAATGTGTCCTCAAATGTAATTATTTTTTAATGTTATTGGCAAAATAGGTCCTCATAAGCAACTATTTATTAATTTTAATTGGCGAAATGGGTCTTCACAAAAAACTATTTGTAAATTTTAATTGGAAAAATGGGTCCTAAAACAATGTTGTTTTAATAATATTGGTGAATATGTAGGTGTTTTATTACATGCTTCCAAGATTCTAGGCATAAATATTAGTTGGCCCATTTGAAATGCATAGTTTGTTATGGAGAATTTGTTGCTTAAATATGCCTCATAAAAAAAAATCATTCATGAATAGACATGCATTGGACCTATAGTTTGTAAAATCTAGGTGATTTGGACACCTTGTTGGTTTGCACAAATTTTCCAATTTTGACTTGGTCAATTTCTAGAATTCACCAATTGGTGAAGATTCGCCACTAAATTTTTCCTTGGTGGATGAAGAGGTTGTAGCTTTTGTAATTTATATGGTCTTTTACGTTTAATAGATTCACCAACTTCTCTAGATGGGATTAGTGTAGGAGGTCTTGAGATTATCCTATCTTTATCCTTCTTATTGATATGATCTATTGTTTCTTCTTTAGGAAGAAGGATAGCCAAGTCAGGGGGAGAATCCAAGATCACCGTACCATCACTTCAAAGCCTAAGATATTCTCTAGGAGGCTTCTCGTTATGCTAGGGATCTTGATATCCTAATCCCTTTGTGTTTTCATCAGTTGCTTTTTGTTCTAAGAGTTGATAAATTTCATGTTCACTTGTTGTGTCATAGCCATGTTTGCTCAAGATTTTCAATCCTTTTCCATATGTTTCCTCAAGGTTGATTGGAATGTTTTTTTACTTTGTTATCATAAAATAGTTGAGTGTTTTCATGTTTAGAGGAACTAGGTTCACCTATTGTAGGGAACTTAGGTTCAACTTTCGCTTCGGTTTCAAGATGTAAGTAACCGAAAATATGAGCAGGTGGTATTGTGGGAGGATCTGATTGTTTCATGGATGGATAGAAAGATGCATTAGCTTCAAGGTTATCAAGACAATTATTTAGGAACTTATTCATTTTGTCATCATATTCTCCAATGATGTCAACATCATAAGGAGGACATGCATTAGGACTTGAGTGAGCATGAGTGAGTTGAATTTCGTTAGGGTCATTACCAAAGGAACAATTTGGCATATCTACCAAATATTTTAAGGACATGCACAATTTTCCAAAGAACATATCCATGATGCAATCTATTGAACAAATGCACTTGAAATGAAGGAAATTGGAATAACAACAAACCTAGAAACTGAAATTGAAAAAAAAGGCAACCAACAAAAACACAAAAAAATAATTTTAGATCCTAAAAACTAGAGAATCAAATTTAACAGGGACTAAGATGCCAGGAAGGGCCACTTGGTCCTCCTGTTGAGATTTTGGAGTTCCGGAGGTTGAAATAGACAACAAACAATAGAGATAAATTTCTAAAGAAAAAATCTTGAAAGGGACTAAGACACCAGGAAGGGTGTTTTAGTCCTAGCAAAGGTCTTTTGCAGAAAAATAGTGAATTCTAGAATGCCAACAATATTTATAGATTTCCTATGCAAGTTTTTGATGCTCAGAAATAGAAAAATGTGCAAATATGTGCAAGAAAATGTAACTAGGAACAAGCAATTGAATACAATATAGAATGCAATTTTTTTTCACGTTTGAATGCAATAAGAATGCAATGAAGATGAAGAAAAATTCACTTTTCATTTTTTTTGATGAAATGAAATGATCCAATAAAGTAAATATGTAACCTATATGCACTTTCACTAATGCAAATATAGGAAATCCTAAATGCACCTTCACTAATGAAAAATGCAAGATACCTTAGATGCACTTTAAGTAATGCAATGCAAGAATGAATGTAATCTAGATCTAAGGAGTTAATGGACTCCAAATAATTTATTAATGCTAAAAATTTGAGTTCACCAAAATGATGGATGGAAAAATGAATACACTTAGAGATATCACTCTTTTTCCACTCAATCATTCACTAATGCCCTAGGAATCCAAATTGGATTGATAACAACCTCACAAGGTGATTCAATTCTCAATCAAGAAGGACCTAGGAGGGGGTTCTTTGAATTCTAAGGGGTTCACCACCAAGCAAATGCTTGGAAAAAGAAATTTTGGAAAAGGAAATTTTGGAAAACACGGTGTGATATGCAAAATGACCTATAACTAGAAATGTAAGCTAAATGAGAGATGCAAATAATAAAATTATGCAATAGGGAGATAGTATGTGTGTACTTGAGAAGTATAGAATGTTGTGAGGATTTTGGAAATGTAACGAATGCTATCAAAAAGTATTGTGGAGGACTAAGATGCCCAGAATGGTGTACTAGTCTCACTACTATTTTTTGGGGTAAATATGGAGTCTTCAGATCTTAGAATCGGATCTCGAAAAATATTTGAAAAATAGACTTGGGGGGACTAAGATTCCCAAGATAGCATATTAGTCTTGTTCTAGATTTCTACAAACTCTGAATACGATCCTAAGCTCCAAGGTCTGCACTTGCTTCCCTTCGATCTCAAGTTTTGAAACTTTTGGATTCAACCTATAGGTGAGTTTTTGTGAAGATGATTTAACCTTGTAATGCAACTTTGAAAATTTTCCAACTTTGAACACCAAGTGATCTTGAAGTCTTCCACCTAGATTTTCAATCACAAATATGCAAGATGGGAAAAACTTGTTGTTTGTTAGTGAATGGGGGTTTTCCTTGGTCAAACCCTTTGTTGGTAATTAAACCTTGAAATGAAATAGAAATAATGAACTAAATGATTAATGAACAACATGCAAGGCTACAACTCACCAAACCCTTATAAAGTATGAAAACTTGTGTGTAATGGCTGCAATGAATATGGATCTTGAATGCTTGAAAGATAGGACTTGACTTGCTTTGCTTGAATCAAAACCTTACATCACAAATGTTAGCACAACACACATGATGCAAGAAAATTCTTTGATATGATGCTTGAATCTTAAAATGACTTCAAATGCTTGATAAATCTTCTCTTGAATGCTCTCACAATAGAATTGGATGCTTGATAGATTGCTAAAGATTGCTTGTTAGGAGAAAATGAGAGAAGGAACCTTGTATTTATATTTACTTATGCTTAATATCCTAAAATTATATCACAAGCTGACATATGAATTCATTAAATAAAGGAGGCTAAATCTAGTCAAAATTTGAAATTAAATCTCAGAAAGGCCCAAGGAGGACTAAAATGCCCTAGGTGGCATGTTAGCCCCAAGTCTTAAAAACTTGTGGAATAGACACTAAAAAGAGTTTGAATCTAGATATGTTAAAATCAAGGTCCTAAGAGCCTTGGGGGACAAAGAGGCCCTATGTGGTGTTTTAGTACCGACCCAAAAATTAGGGACACACTGATGGAATCATTAAGTTACCATTTATGCATTGGAGAATATTTAGATTAGCAAGAAAAAGATGTAATTAATAGGGATTGTGGACAGAAAATAGGACCAATTAAGTCATAAAGAAGCATAAATAAAGCAAGGCAGGCTTAAACAAGTGTGAGAATGCAAGGGTATGCATTTTCCTACACTACAGGACCAACAAACTACATTATATCCAGTGCTCAAATGTTGCAATTAGAACCCTTCCCACATGTTTTCTCCATTGATGTCTTTTGAGGTTTATCGTTATATTCTTCTACCATTGTAATTATGTATTACAAATTTATTGAAATCTTTTTCTTTATATATAATTGTAATTCTTTATTCACCTACAAGTTCCAAACATTTTGCAACCTCTAGTTTCCTATGTCGCCAATAATGTCATTCCTATAACTAGCCTGCCACTAATGAAAAGTCCACTACAAATGATCATCCAACAACCTCAAGCAACCTTTCATAAGGGCTTATCATTTTGTTCACTTCTACATTGAGGTGCTAATAAGAGTTTTGAGTAGAATCTAATGCACTCTCTATTTATATCTTCTTCTTTAGTAAGCCATTTACCAATTGGGGTCTCCTGTACAAATTGTATTGCTTTTGTAGCCCTTTTAATCTAGGTATAAGCATGAAAATATTTAGTATTTCGATCTCCCTCTCTCAACTATATTTACCATGAATTTTTCCTCCAGTATATCTCTTCGCTTGCACATAGTTCTTCTCATTCCCTTGTAACATTTTTTTTTATCATATAAAGAGGCATCTAAGCCATTTTGGATAATATCCTCATGGACTTCCTTCAACTCTTTGTGAACTAAATCATTTTTCTAAAAGATATTCTTGAAAACCTCTTTGTTCCACTTTATAATTTGTTGCTTGGCATATATTATCTTTTTACATAATTGAAACAGATTCTTTGTACCCTGCTCTCATGGTACGTTAATCCACCAATGTTGAAGTAATTCCATGAATTGGTGATGTCTAAACCACATGCTCTCAAATTTCAATAATGATTTAAATTTTGGGTGGGAGACATTTGATATGTTGAGATAAATCGCATAGTGACTATACCCTGCATAAGGAAATATTTCTGACACTAGACTATGGTGCAAGTTGAACCAATTTGAAGTGACTAAATACCTATCTAACCTCTCTGCTATCCCTTTAAATCTAGGTAGAAGCATGAAAATATTTAGTATTTTGATCTCCCTCTCTCAACTATATTTCCCTTGAATTTTTCCTCCAGTATATCTCTTCCCTTGCACATAGTTCTTCTCATTCCCCTATAACTTTTTTGTTTATCATATAAAGAGGCATCTAAGCCATTTTGGATAATATGCTCATGGACTTCCTTCAACTCTTTGTAAACTAGATCATTTTGCTGAAAGATATTCTTGAAAACCTCTTTGTTCCACTTTATAATCTATTGCTTGACATACATTAGCTTTTTACATAATTGAAACATCTTTGTACCCTACTCTTATGGCATGTGTTAATCCACTAATGTTGAAGTAATTCTATGAATTGGTGATGTTTGAATGACATGCTCTCAAATTTGAATAATGATTTAAATTTTGGGTGGGGGACATTTGATATGTTGAGAGAAATTACATAGTGATTAGACCCTACATAAGGAAATATTTTTGACACTAGACTATGGTGCAAGCTTAACCAATTTGAAGTGACTAAATACCTATCTAGCCTCTCTGTTATTTGCAAAAAACCTTTTCTTATGTTTTTCCAAGTATATTTCCCCTTTTCTGGAACAATGTCCTGTAAAGCATTAGCGTTGATGAATGTACTAAAATCTATCATTGCTTTGACAGGTGGACTGATGCCCCCATTCTTTTCTTGTAATGAATCTATAGCATTAAAATATCCTACTAGTAGAACTTTTTCATCTCCTAAGTCAATTAATAGCTGTGTGATTTGATCCCAAATACTTTTCTTATCAGAGGTTGAAGTCGACCCATAGATGTTTAACAACCAAAATTTCAAATCAAATTTAGTTACCTTCAACAACTACCAGTTACTTTCATTTTTGCTTGACACTATATCTACTATTTTAGGGTTCCAAACTATTACATCTACTTAGGTTTTTATTCCTATTATAAAAATAATAAAGGTCTTTTAAATCTATTAATAATATCCTTAAAAATGGTAAAATATTGGATTCAGATTCTATCCATTAAATTTTTTATATTTTTGTTCAATAGAAAAGGTCTTCTAATATTATTAAATTTATTTTTATTTGACAAATGTTTCAAGGTTATTTAACGAAATGATAAGTTATAAGATAATATTATTTGGCTGGGGAGGAGGTTTTTTCTGACATGGATCCTATGTATTTATATTCTTTATTATCATTCACTAAAGAATAGTTTGCAAGAATAAATGATTTAGGGTATCCATGATCCTAATAATGTTTGGTCCAATTAGTCAAAGAGTATTTGGTATAAAGGTCTTGAGTCAAAAAAAATTTACATGGATGATGTTATTTAATAAACTTCATGCTAGGGATGTTTTGCATGGTCCTAATTCTAAATCTTATCTAGTTTAAGAAAAAAATGAGTCTCTCATTGATTTTTTTTATTCCCATTTTCCTATGTTAGTCTAACAATGGTATTCACCTATTTGGTATTTTGTGTATAGTAAATATAGCATCAATTGGTTTGATATTTTATTTTGGAAAGTTGGGAGTTCCTATTCTCTTACTAATTTTTTGAATAGGTGGTGGTTAATTGTGTATCTATAAGTTATCTAGTTTGTGTGGATTGATATAAATGAGAATATATTTTGGGTATGTAGATGCATCCTCGATAGATTTTCCTGAAAAGTCACAATTTCAATGGTTTCTAATGTTGTTCCTATGTAGGTGCATAAGAAAAATAATAATATGATTTAATTCATTAGTGACAATCTAATTATTGAGATCCTTATACGATGCAATGGGTTAGAGTACCTATGTTTATTTTATTACCATTATGGTGACCTATTCAAAGGGATATCACTATTGTTAATGAATTTTATTAGTCTTCTATGGATTATGATAATTTTTAAATGGATTATTTTTTCCCTGAGAGGAAAATGCTATTTATAATTCTTCAGTTGGTAATGGTGATGATTTATCTTTTTAATGATCTTTCTATTGCTCTTGTTGATCTTGGTGGAGGTGGTTCCTTTTTTTCACTGATGATCCTCTTGCTAGTGGTTTTCATAGGAGTGGTGTTATTCTTGATGTATTTGTTGTCCTAGGTGGAGGTGACCCTAATAGAAAATGAAAAGATATTGTTATAAATATTACTAGTCAATTTGATGTGTGAAGTGTTTTTGGGCCTTCTTCTAATCATAACTCAAACATGGATGTTTCACCATTATTTATTGTTCCAATTAGGATATATCATTATTCATGGCTTTAGGATCATGTTGAATTTATAGTTAAATCTCTTGAGAAGGATATCAACTCTTTTATTGATATGGAAAATAAGAAAATTAGTGATAAACGATTACTATTGATACTTGATACTTTTATATATGATTTGGATATTCTTGTAGAAAGTATCATTATTTGATCCTTAATTTGATTGCTTATATGTTTTTTATTAAGTTAATTAGGTTTTTGGTAGGGCTCAAACCTTGTTACAAAATAAGAATGATAAAAAATAAAGAATAAAAAATAAGTTTTCCAAGAAGATATCAATAATATCAATTCTAACAATTTCTCAATCCAATCTTATGCATCTTCAAACCGATAGGGTTTGAGTGTAAATGAGAGACCAATTTAGAAAGACATTTCTTCCTCATTTGTACAAATATCTAAGAAGAATTAACTTTCCAAATAAATAGACCTAAGAGATGAGTGATGAGAATCCCCCTTAGAAGGCCCATCTAAGAGAAATACATAATTTGAGGAACAACGTGTAGTTTTTTATTGTTAATATACCATCTTGGGTATAATGAAATGATCTTTAGAAATTGAAGGCATAATTAAAGCAATAGAAATAGGTTGTTGAGCTTCAAAATTATCATCCCTGAGTTTTGTAAACTGTGAGGATGAGTGTACTCAATATATCCACCGCTCAAATTAGAAATATGTCTTTATCATCCCTCCTGTATGAATGGGAGGACCGACAAACTCCATTATATCCACCGCTCAAATTAGAAATATGTCTTTATCATCCCTCCTGTATGAATGGAAGGACCAACAAACTCCATTATATCCACCGCTCAAATGTGGCAATCAGAACCCTTCCGACACGTTTTCTCCATTGATGTCGTTTCAGCTCTATCGTTATGTTCTTCTGCCATTGTAATTTATATACTAAAGATTTATTGACATCTTTGTCTTTATATATCATTGCCATTCTTTATTCACCTACAATTTCCAAGCCTTTTGCAGCCTCTAACTTCCTATAAGCAACCACAAATGAAAAGTCCAATACAAAAGATCATCCAACAACCTCAAACAGCCTCTCATAAGGGCTTATCTACAGCCCTCGTTGACTCTCATCCATGAAAAAACACGAGCCAGTATATGCCTAATTGTACCGCTTAGTGGGGTTCTGATTCAGGTTGATTGCATGAAGAAACTATGTAGATCTGAAAGGCCTGCTTGATCCTCTAATCCTGAGTCCAGATAACTGTGTCAGTCATAGTGGACCTTAAAAATAGTGGCTGGAAGGTCACCAAATATATCTAAGCCTTTCATAAGGGCTTATCTACAGCCTTCATGGACTCTAATCCATGAAAATACACAAGCTAGTATATGGCTAAGTGGGATTATAATTCAGGAAAATTTGACGTTGATTGGATGAAGATACTAAGAGTGTGGCAGGCGAAAATCAAATAGTGCGAGCACTTGAAATACTAGCAGTTTGGTAAAGCGTGACGATGAGTGTACAATTTAAAAAGGAGAACCAAGTTGTACGCTACGTGAGTTTCAGCTTCTGTATTTGTTTTTAGTGCGCACTAACAAACAAACCATTTTTTTCTTGATACTTTTGATATATATTTGCACGTTCCGATTAAGCAAACGAAACCCCGAATCTTTCTTCTTAAAACTCTGGATATTTTAAGTAAAGCGCATTATCAGAAAAGTGGATAAACGAGCACCATTCATTGTGCACTTTTGCAAAGGTCCACTTCGCAGAAAAATAAGAGTTTCTTTTGGATTGAATAAAATCAAGTGTTGTACTATTAAACAGTCGTGCTTGTTATTTCCTGCAGTGGATATTTGACGGCAGCTTTCTTGCAAGTGAGTTTAGGAGATCTCTGTTATTCAAGCTTTTTACAGGCAGATTAATCTATCATTGTATTTAAATCTACTCAATGCACTCATGCAAGATTTGAGAGCTATATTCATATATCATTTATGTTTCACATGTCAATTGGTGCAATACAAGAAATTTAAACCTACATAATCATTCTAGCATGTGTGTGGCTTTTTCTTGATCCCTAGACTTGTACCTATTGGAAACATTTTTCATACTTTTTCCATAATTTTAGTTGATTAAGATTACAGAGACTAGTGATTAATTTTTTGGAGGGTGTTTTGCATTGATTTTATATTTTCTCTCATGAACATAAGCAAAATGTATGACCATCTTTTGGTGTGCCTACTATTATATGCATATGCATAAGGATAGGGAAAGAGCTTTGATAATTGTAATGAGAAGAATGTAATTTTTATCTAATAGTAAATAAAGTTAAATATTGGATTTTCTGTTTATTTTTATTTTTGGAGGTCATCTACAAATTATTTGTAGATAGGTCCAATATGGGAGCACAAGCCTTCTTGGGTTGAACCTCTTCAGCTAAGAGCCAAGGATTTAAGGGTATCCATTCTGCCAAATTTATCGAATTGGCTAAACCTCTAAGCCTTCTTGGGTTGAACCTCTTCGGCTAAGAGCGAAGGATTGAGGGGTATCTATTCCGCCAAATTTATCCAATTGGGCTGAACCTCTTTGGCTAAGAGCCAAGGACTGAGGGGTATCCATTCTACCAAATTCGCCTGGGCCATGATCCATTTTTTGGGGCTAAACCTCTTTGGCTAAGAGCCAAGGATTGAGGGGTATCCATTCCACCAAATTCGCCTGGGGCACATTCCCAACCTTATCGCTTATGATGTCGGAGCCTTGCACTCAGTAAAACTTAATCCGTGGTGAGTTCATTAAGAACCATTCAACTTCACCAATAGATCAATGACCCATTGACAATTTTTGGATTTTTCACTAGAAACGGATTTTCTCATATGTGAAAATAAGTATTATTGATTCAATTGTATAAGCTAATTAGACTTTTTTTCATATAATTCCTACAAAATAAATACATAATTTTGATTCCAAAAAATATCTTGAAATTAATCATAATTTTTAAAAATATATGTTAATAGAATTCTCTACCTAATTATAAAAATTAATACCATTATTTCTATTTGACATTTTTACATTTAATTAATACAAATTATATACATAATATTTAATCTAAGTTAATTTTATCTTTTAGATCCATCTTATTGGAAGTTTATTTTCCATTACAACTTTCAATTTATTGAATTGTCTTAGTTTTTTTTTTTTATTACTTATCAACTGTGAAAATCTTGCTTGGGTGAGGATAATATACAAAGGTCAAATATTTAACTTTTTCGATTTATTCTCAGTTTTTCTTTCCAATTTTAGAACATTAAACCCAACGATAGTAGTATCTCGGACCTTATGAATTCCTCCCGCCGAGTGAACAGTAAGAAGGAAACCCACCAAAGAAAAAGAACAAGAAACGAGTAAACAGGGATTGCCATGGTTTGATTATGGCCCCACGCGTCCATTGCGCGCTCCATAAATTGTTCCACGCATTCCTCTCCTTCCATCTCTGCTAAATTGCAGTTGTATGTTCTGGTTTCTTGAATAATCTTCCACCACCAATCCTTTTGTCTGGAAAGCTTACTGCAAGGCCTATCCATGAAATTTCCAACCTCCTTAAAACTCTCCACCCTTTCCCCACTCCACATTACCAGATCCCATCCAACCCATAACGCCCATTTAACAGCAGCCCCAAAGAATTCCAAGTCACCAACATTCATATTCAACAAGCATGCCATTCCTATAACCTGCTCTTTAGCCAGCCCACCACTAATCCAAAGCCCAATACAGAAGATCTTCCAACAAGTTCAAACAGCCTTTCACAATGGCTTATCTACAGCCCCCATTGACTCTAGTCCAAGAAAAAAGACAAGCTCGCATATAGCTAATCCTACCACAAAGTGGGATTCTGATTCAGGGAATCATGATGTTGATTGGATGAGGAAGCTATGTAGATCTGACCCTTCTCCAAAGCAGAGTTTGGCAGGCAAATGGAGAGAATACCATGGTGCTAACAACTGGAAAGGGCTTCTTGATCCTCTTGATGCAAACTTGAGAAGAGAAATTGTTAAGTATGGAGAGTTTGCTCAGGCTACTTATGATGCTTTTGTCTCTAATCCGGATTCCACCTCCTATGCTAACTGTGTCACTAATGATCTCGATTCATTTTTTGATATAGTGGGGCCTAAAAGGAGTGGCTACAAGGTCACTAAATATCTTTATGCAACCCCCACCGTCCAAATGCCAGACTCGCTTGCAAGAATACTACCATCACCACTGAAACCCACCGGGCAGTCATCTAACTGGATGGGATTTGTTGCTGTGAGTGATGATATGCAAGAAATCAAAAGATTGGGTCGAAGAGATATAGTCATTGCATGGAGAGGCACCGTCACTCCTTCTGAATGGGCTGAAAATCTTAAGACAGATCTAAAATCGTTAAACTTCATGCCATCGCAAGCTGATCTACATAGCTCTTCTGGTTTAAGTTATGGAGACCTTCATCCAAAGGTTGAAAATGGATTTCTAAGCCTCTATACCAACTCTTCCAAGGCTGATGATAATGGCAATAGAAATTCAAGTAAAATAACTAGTAGTGCATCAGAGCAGGTTATGAAAGAGGTTCAAAGATTGGTGGAGTTATACAAGAATGAGGAATTGAGTATTACTATTACAGGGCATAGCCTAGGAGCTTCCTTGGGACTCTTGAGTGCTTACCAAATTGGAGAAACATTATTAGCATCCAATAATTTAGGTGCTAAACACAATATACCTGTGACAGTGTTTTCTTTTGGAGGGCCCAAAGTTGGAAACCTTGATTTCAAAGAGAGAATGGAGAGCATAGGTGTGAAAACTTTAAGAATAGTGAATACCCATGATCTGATACCCAAACTTCCTGGCATCTTTTTGAATGAATGGATGCACAGAAAGCTTTTTAATGGAGTGAAGGGGGAGATATACAGTCATGTGGGTAACGAGTTGAGGATTAATCACTTGAATTCTCCTTATCTTAAACATGATGGTGATTTGAGTTGCAGCCACAATTTGGAGGCCCATTTGCATTTGGTGGATGGTTTTCAGAGCTCGGCTGTTCCATTTCGGTTTAATGCGAAAAGGGATTATTTTCTTGTTAATAAGACCTGTGATTTGCTTAGAGATGAATTCATGGTGCCTCCGAATTGGCTGCTTTCGTCAGAGAACTCCATTCCTACTCCAAGATCCAGATCCAGCTACATGAGCAGTCTATCTGCTAATTAATGTCTATCTCCTAATTAAAATACTTGTAAATAATAGAAGTTAGAGGAAAAGACATCCCTGAAATACAAAATTTTGTAAAGTGTAGCGATGTGCATACAATTTTAAAAGGAGAACTAGTTGTACAATTTTAGGCCAATTGCTCTGTACAGTTCATATATTGCACGTTTTTGTGGATATTTTAAGCAAAGCGCATTATACAAGAATGTGGATGCTTAAAGTTCTGGACATTTTCTGTGAAATAAAAATTTACGGGCCGTACGCATTCACTCCGAGCTCTCTGGATTGAATCTGCACCTTCCTCGTTTGAAATAAAGGAGAACCATTCATAATGCATTTTTACACAATTAGACTGCACCATCTGCACAAATAAGTGATTTTAGAAAGAATTGCGTAAAGTTGCTCTAATAACTCTTGTGCGGGACGGTGTACACGCTCTTTAATTGCTATTTCTTGCATAGGGTATAGGTGGATATTTGACGACATGTTACTTGCATTTATTTCATCCTATCAAATTGGGTTTGAATTTTGTTGTTATGTAAGAGTTTCCTCTTTGACGTGTGTAATTTAGTTTGATAGTGCTAGGCTATCTTGTCAATGAATTCTATGATTTTTTCAACGGGGGAAGATTACTTTTATTGAGATTTGCATTTAGAGAGCTACTCTCTTCAAAATGTCCCCATTAGTTAGATTACGGTTTTATTCTTCTAATATCTATATCTTAATTAAAGAGTCTTAAATAAAAATTTAAGGTCCTTTTTTATTAGTTTTGTATTAAGTTGAATAATTATATTTTTTAAGAATGCTGTTTTTTAAGTCATATATATTTCTTTACATTAGAGATTGATGAGTATTTTTATTTATATGTATTTCTTAATGTGAGATTGAAGGATGTTTCTTTTGTCTCTATGGAGATTCCCTTAATTTTCTCTAAGCTCTCATTTTTGGTTGTTTCTTAAATACCAAATGACTCAACTATCAACAAGTCAATAACAATTTGACATCTCATCCAAATACAAAAGTGATAAATAATTGTCTCATTTTTTCAAACAAAAAAATATTTATTTTATAGGATCCACTACTATCTATAAGGTTTTATATCAATTTCATTCAATCTAATGGTTTGCCATTAGTCATCTTAGAATCATGAACTTGGCAACCTTGGAATTAATCTAGTCATTCGGGTGGAAAGAGAATTTTGGATTCTCTATTAATGGGAAGGATGAGTCCCTATCAAAACCACCCTTATCCCTACCCACTACTAGAATATTGAGGGGCCATTCACCCTTACTCCCTTTGTAGAGGGAACCTCGACATCCCCTTTTCTATAAGTATAGTAAGAAGAAAGTTGAGAAACCTTCTCTCGTTAGATCACTTAGAAAGTTAGAAAGTTGGACTCCTTGGTAGCATTTCATGCATCTAGTAATCAAACTCTTGGTCACCTCTATAGATAGTCGGGAATGTTCTATATGTCTCCTCTTCCTTCTCCACCCTCTATTCATGATGGCTATATTGAGCTATTTAATGTTTAAGAATAACCATTTTATCATATGAAGACTAGATATATATTGCTCTCTTTTTGCAAGAGAATGTTTACCTTCATTTAAAACTATCTAGAGACATGCCAACTCTCTAGAGGGTTTCAATTGAAAGTGGCCCATTGACCAACTACCAAGTTCATATGGTAGATCCATGAAGTGTCACATATTTTGTGACCTCCATGGCCTCAACCCAATTATACAATATTTTTTAGAATTGAATGGAAATAGTGTTATCTAAGAACTACAAAGATTATCTATTAGACATATTTGTGTCTCCTTTCTTACACTATGTTCTTTATATATTTTTTTATTTCTCTTCGGATGTGCCTCTATGCTCACGTATCCTCTAGTAAAGGAAAATAAAATTTCCTTAAACTTAGTCTTTGCTAATTAAATAACTATGTCACATATAGACACGAATTAACCTTGATCAAATAAAATAGAGCTACACATGTGATAAATTAAATAGTTCAATGCTAATCTAGGAAATTAAATGTAATATATATAGGTACTTGGTTATAAGGATGATGTAGATGAATGTATGATTGTAGAAGCAAAAAAAAATTATTTAACTAAAATATACTAGCCAAATGATTTTCCTTAGTTTTACATTAATATTGTACTAGTTTATTACTATTTAACAAAATAATTCTTCAATCTTTATGTAGTTGAGTATCTTTAAAATACTTGCAAGTACAAAGGAAAATAAAAATTATGTGGGGTTGCTCAGAGATTTTCCTCAATGAAATCCCTATGTATCAATATTTATACCACCATAACAACAAAGATATATAGATAGAAAGAAAAATATTATGTTTTATAAATCAAAGTGCATCTAGAAATAAGAAGAATAACTAAAATGAAATATCATTGGATGTGAAAATATTAAGGTGCGCAAGGGCACAATAAAAGGAAGTTACAATAAAAATAAGAAACAATAATACTATATCTTGGAGTGGCTTGAATATGCTAAGAGGAAACAAATCATAAAAGAGACTATTATAGAGAGCTTGAGAAAGTTGTAACAAGCTATTAAGTGCAAGATAATGTAAGAGAAATCTTATAGAGGGCCAATAGAGCGCCAAAGAATTAAAGATTGGACTCAAAAAGGGAAAGAGGGGGGAAAAGGAGGGTGATAATGAGCCATTCGGTGTCATTTTGATACGTTCTCAATAACCTCATAAGGTGAGAAGTGTAATTTTTTTTAAAAAAGGTATCAAATGAGAAAATATCATAAGACACAAGTGTGATGCACATACACCCGTATGATGTGCTAGTGTCTAAATATCTTAGGCTCAAAATGATGAGAGACTAGAAGAACATAGATTTAACACAAAAGTTACACCAAAAAGTGACAAAAATAAAACAAGGCATAGAAGCACATTGAGAATTAAAAAGGCTAATGTGAGGGATGAAATGATCCTACAAAAACACTAGGGGAATGAACACCCAAGAGAAAAAATAAATAAAGTGAAATTGTAAAGGTATTCAAATTTGACATTATAATGATTTGAGTATTGATTTGATGATCTAATCCGAGAAAAATAGTAATATAGATGTGCTTTCTACTTGAAATTTGGCGATTCAATGGTATTTTTCCTAATTGAATATATGAGTTTGAGTCACCTCTATGGTAATATATTTTTCCTAGGATGCATTTATTAGATCCTATTTGTTGTATGTGTTTTCTATTTGATTCACCCCAAAGGTTTCTCTTTTCCAAAATTTGATGACTAGAAGTGTTCATAAAGACTTTAGGTGGATGCAATCAAGAGCACAATGATATTTAACTCTGTAAGAGTATATTGTCATTAATAAAACTCCTATTGTGACTTTTTTCTAAGATATTCCTTTGATCACCTCTTCTTTGTATTCATTGGATTTTAAATTAATGTAAATAATAAAATATTATGATTTTTTGTGGGAAACTTAGGCTCTTTAGGTTTCTCTTGTAAAAAAAATAATTCAACATAAAATTATTCTAAAGGGTTGGTTGCTAAAATTGACCTAGGTATTAAAAGTAGTAAATAATATTCTAAAAGATAGAAATTTTTCTCAGTTAATTATGATGATTGATGATGGTTTTATGTGTTAAAAATGATAATATAGCTGATGTTTAAATGGATGAGTGTAAATCTAGTTTTTCTCTAGGAGGTGTTAAAACTAATAATATCCCTTTTTATGTTGAAAGGTTGAATATGAGGGGAAATACCCCTCCTAGTTAATTGTCTTCCCTCTTTTTAACCTATTTTAATGAAATTATTAAGCTTTGATATTAGATGCACTAAGGATCATTAAAATAAATATTTGGTTAAATCACTTTGTAAATATAGATCTAACATTGATTCTTTTTTACTTTATGAGGCTAAATTTTTAGTGTGTTATTTAGAAGGAGCTTATAAAGCAATTATGCCAAACTCTATTATTTATTTAGCTAAACATATTAAAGGGAGGGGGCCATTTCTATTTATATCAATTCTTCTTTGGGACAAAA
>VDFB02301459.1:0-13427 GCA_007258455.2 Sequoia sempervirens | reverse complement strand
GAGTTGCCATGCAAGCTGCAATATACTCGGCCTCTGCTGTACTCAATGCTACAGAAGACTGCTTCCTGCTACACCAGGAGATCATAGCAGATCCCAGACTAAAGCAACAGCCAGAGGTGCTCTTCCGATCTGTAACACAGCCTGCCCAATCAGAATCAGTGAAACCAAGTAACTCCAAGTCTGCAACTGAAGTATACTTCAACCCATATCCAACTGTGCCACGCAAGTATCTCAGGATATGTTTGGCTGCAACAAGATGTATCTGTCTCGGGTCACACATAAACTGGCTAAGTGCACTCACTGCATAGCAAATATCAGGTCTAGTGTTAACTAGATACATCAAGGATCCAATCAGCTGTCTGTACAATGTAGGATCCACCAAATCTGAACTTGCTGCAGCCTCCTTCAGTTTATGAAGATTGGTCTCCATGGGAGTAGACATGGATTTGCAATCCATCATTCCAAATCTCTTAAGTATGTCAATGGTGTACTTCCCTTGATTCAAAATCATACCGTCTGGCCTTTGCCAGACTTCTAAACCAAGGAAGTAATGCATAAGCCCAAGGTCCTTCATCTCAAATTCAGAAGTTAAATCCTTCTTACATTCAAGAATCAGGTGATCTTCTCCAGTGAGGATTAGATCATCAACATATAAAACCAAAATTAATGCATCACCATTGATTACCTTGAAGTAGAGATTTGAATCAGCATCATTCTTCAAGAAACCCAGGCTTGATAGATACTGATCAATCCTTTCGTACCATGCACGAGGAGCCTGCTTAAGACCATACAAGGCCTTCTTCAACTTGCAAACGTGTGACTCCTTCCCATGAATCTCAAATCCATCAGGTTGCTCTATGTAAACCTCTTCCTCAATTACTCCATTGAGAAAAGCTGTCTTCACATCCATCTGATGAATCTTCCATCCTCTAGATGCAGCAATAGCAATGATGGTTCGGACAGAAGTGTATCGAGCAACAGGAGCAAAGGTCTCATCATAGTCAACTCCCTCTTTCTGAGAAAACCCTCGAGCCACAAATCTTGCCTTGTGCTTCTCAATGCTTCCATCTGCAGCATGTTTAATCTTGAATAGCCATTTGGAAGATACCACAAACTTGCCCTCGGGTCTAGGAACGATATCCCAAACATCGTTCTTGAGAATTGACTGATACTCCTCTGACATAGCATCTCTCCAGACTTGAAGGCTGGATGCTTCCTCAAAACAGGAAGGCTCGGATTCTATAATCTGACTCATTAAGGCAACATAACTGGAGAACTTGTGTGGCCTTTTGCTTTCTCTGAATGTGCCTCTAGGAGCTGCAAAGTTTTCAGCCTCTTGCATAGTGCGACTGGCCCAAAGAGGTCTCTTCCTCCCAATAGCAATGTCTGTAGGCCCATCAGTAGGTTCCAAGGGTTCAACTGGATCAAGATCTTCCTTTGGTTCCATTGTCTCCCTCTGAATCTCAGGAGTATGGTCAACCTCCATGTCCTGAGGAGACTCCTCATTATCAATTTCCATATGAATCCCTCTGGATCTCTTGAATGCAACATCTTCTTCGAATGTGACATCCCTACTGATCTCTATCGTCTTCTGACCTAGAATGTAAATTCTGTAAGCTTTTGAAGTCTCACTGTAGCCCACAAAGATTCCCTTCTTGCCAGAAGGCTCCAGTTTGGTTCTCTTTTCTTTGGGAACATGAACATAGACAGGACAACCGAAGATCCTCAAATGGCTGACTTCAGGCTTCTTCCCTGAAAAGGCTTCTTCTGGAGTCATATTCTCCAAGATCTTATGAGGGCATCTGTTCTGAACATATACTGCTGTCCTAGAAGCTTCTGCCCATAGGAAGGTTTGCAGATCTTGATCATGAATCATGGCCTTTGCTGCTTCCACAATTGTCCTATTCTTTCTTTCGGCAACACCATTTTGTTGTGGATTATAGGGAACACAAAGCTCCCTCTTAATTCCTGCATCAGTACAAAAGTTTCGAAAACTACTGGAGGTATATTCTCCACCATTGTCAGATCTAAGAACCTTAATTCGTTTACCAGAAAGATTTTCTACTAAAGCTTTAAACTCTTTAAACCTATCTAGAACTTCCTTAGATTCTTTAGATTTCAAAAAATAAATCCAAGTCTTCCTAGAGTGATCATCAATAAAGAGAACATAATACAAAAAACCACTCGAAGAAGGAACAGACATAGGACCACATAAATCAGAATGAATTAGGTCTAAAATACACTTAGATCTATTTTCTCTACTATGAAAGGGGGCTTTTATGTTCTTACCTAATGCGCAGCCTTTGCATGTACCTTCGTGTTCCGGGTTGAATTTGGGAAGGCCCGTCACCAACTTCTCCATGATGGGTAGAGCTCGAAAGTGCAAGTGAGCCAATCTCCGATGCCAAAGATCACAAAGGCTGGTAGAGTCATGAACCAATGCTTGAAGAGGAAGTGAGCAGACCTTGTAGAGGTTATCATGTCTTACTCCAATTACATGAGCATCCTTGAAGTTAGAGTTCTGCATCCACACTAGAACTTTGCCTTTGGAGAAGGCAACTTGATATCCTTTATCTTCCAAGGCTGAAATAGAAATAAGATTACGCTTGATTCCGGGAACATAAAGAACATTACCCAATTGAAGCGATATGCCAGAATCCAAGTGAAGTGTGGAGGTTCCAATTCCCTTTACGGAGTAGGTGGCATCATCTCCAATGATGACTTGATCAGCAGATTCCTTTTCTACCAAGTTGGATAAGTGTCCCTTGAATCCGGTTATGTGGCGAGAGGCACCACTGTCGATTATCCAGGTGCTGGAGTTGGAAGGTATACAACTTGATAGCGCTGAATGAGACATAGAATCGTATGGACCTTCGAACTTCAGATCATACACCATCTTGACAAGCTGAAAACAATAATCTGAGTGCAATAAACTGATCACGATCCTCAAACCCGCTCTGATACCATGTTAAATTAGTAGATCAGTAGTAAATGCACAGAAGATTAAAGCAGAATCAGACAAATAACACAGCATGTACCCTGGGAAAACCCTCCTCTTGAGGGAGAAAAACCCAGCAACAAAGATCTCTCTTATTATTTGATGCAACAGTGGTAGATTTACAACTTACAATGAGGTCTAACACAAGACCAATGACAGTAGTCAAGCAATAAGGAGTGACAGATTGTATACTCTAGATTTCACCTGAGAACAATACACAGAAGGTCTTCAATCGAACTGGAGAATGCGCATATGAGACACAGAGTTCACACTGATCACTGGTATATGAGCGCTCGGATCTACACAGCTCTTTGATGTAGCTTGCATCTGTTCAGATCGCAGTTCACTGTTATGTTTCCCTTTGACAATGGCGAACTTCAATGATCGCTTCTTATTCGCACTTGACTGTGATTTGCTTGTTCTCAGAAGTGTTCGCACTTTTGACAATATCGCCGAACCTGGGATACCTCTGTCAAGTTCGCATCTGTCAGAATCTCAATGCTACATTCGCCTTTTATGATGGACGATATCCTCTAGATCACAGTAGTGTTGCACTTGACTAAGTCGGACGATAGTAGAACAATCGAAGAAGAATGTATATATATAATGAACAACTTGAAGTCGAATATATACAAGACCATTATGTGTCGGCCTCAATACAATATGAAAATCCTTTTACAAATGTCGGCCTTTAATAAATAACCAAATAACTTTTATGTCGGCCAGATTATAAGGCATGGAATAATGAGTATTAAATGAATAGCCAAAGGCTATATTCAGTTTAATACTTTCTCAACGGATATGAGCTGGAAGGATCACCCGACGCTGTTTAAAACATTAACAATTCAAAGTGCGTGGTCGCGGGGAGAACAACTTGACGTTTGAAACTGGGGTCTCTGAGCCATCACCTCTATCAAAGGCAAGGCCTGCAATAGGGGAATCATTTGTAACATCCAGAAGCGCTCGACGACTTCTGCCCCTCATACTTGTGTCACTTGTAAAAATAGATTTTTTTCCCTACAGGAAAGAAAAAATAAAAGACATATAATAGATACAGAGGAACTCTAATAATCTTCAACAGAGAAGTTAAAAGAACTGTGAAAACTGAAAACTTTAGTACCCACCAGGCTTAGAGGCACTGTTTTGATAGTGTAATACCGGGGTTACTGACATGTATGTTTCAGACGATGGCATCTCCATTCCTCAGTTAAAGAAGCCTATAAATCTGAATTTTGATTGTTTCCAAATAGGAAAACTACGGCAGGGATCCTAATAAGATAACCTATATGAAATTTTCCTAATTTGATTCCGTTAAAAGTTAGATAAAAAA
Source organism: Sequoia sempervirens (assembly GCA_007258455.2). Lineage (NCBI taxonomy): Eukaryota > Viridiplantae > Streptophyta > Pinopsida > Cupressales > Cupressaceae > Sequoia > Sequoia sempervirens. Next base: position 9,099 of record VDFB02301459.1, on the reverse strand, counting down.
ATGTCAAGCTCTTGCTATGGGGGTAAGTCTAATGTCAGTGGTGAAGACTATTTCATAACCTGCAACGCACAGTCACGATATAAACAAATGGAAGACTATACACATTTATTTTAATCAAGAGACCCAAACAACAGTCTATATCAGTAGACACAAACAGCGGACCTTGTTTTGAATCCATGCTTCCAACTTTAGAAGTAGCTCTGGACGACCCAGCTCCCATCCCTGCGCGCCGCCCAGCAACCATTCCCTTTGCAAAACAAACTATGATAGTCCATCTTAGCACAAAGGAAGAGTACTTGTTAATCTCATGTTGGGTAGGCAAATGGTTGCAATAAAAGTGAGGGTGCACAAGCTCTCAAATATGACGTCGCCCTCCATTCCAACACCACCCTATATTTCAACATCGACTACATGATGGGTGGTGTTATGGTAGGATATGCCCTCCCAGAGGCAGCAATCTTTTTCTTTCTCCCACAAACTCAAATGAGAATGAGAAGAATAATTTAAGGCATCTTTGAATTGAAGAAGAGCTTCTCGAGAGCAGAAGCAAAGCATAAATAGGGGAATAAGATAGATAAGTATGGGGGCAACTGAGATAGAGCAGAAGCGGAGGAGAGCATTATTCTATGAGTTGTGAGGCAGGTGAACCGAGACAAGTAAGTATGGGGGCAAAATAAATGCAGTCAATTCTGGTGGAGTTCTCCCTGCGCCCTCCCCTCATAATTATGGGCTATGCAATAAATTCCTGTCACGTCTTGACACTCCCTCTCTCCCCTTTGATCAACACCTACCAGACGTACAACAGCGCGTGGTGAGACCCATACTCCGTCCACCTTCCCGTGAATGGAGAATGTACCAGCAGCAGAAAATGCGGATGGCATGTCTCAAACCAGAATCCAACTGGAATAGTCTCAGCCGGCATCAGAAAGTGATACTTTTCCGATTGAATTCTCACCTATAATAGCCTATCGTAATATCGGCGGGGATGCACATGTTTTGACGAATACGATCCGATGCACATGTTTGGACGGATATGCGTCTTAATATTTGGAAATTTGCACGAGTTTGGTAGACGATTAATCCATGGATGTGCAATGGAGGGAGAGTGGAATGAATTACGTAGCAGTCAAAATAATTCTGGCTTTGTGTACCTACAATAGAAAAGTTGTTTAACATATGCTTGAGTCGAAATACTGCTGACATTGAATGCTTAAGATCAAGCATACTGACATGATGTGCCTACGATACAGGACTTTCTTAAGAGACGCTTTTGAAATATACCAAATTTACGTTGGTCAAAAATAACGTGTTCGGACCGAATCTTCAGTGTTGGAAAAGAAAAGCAGCATGTAACCTGACGTAAAGTTGGGACATGTCTGTGTATTTATATGTGCAATCTATGTAAGAAATGCAATTCCAATCAAAGCTCTGTAAGTAGTCCATCCATTTGTGATGGAGAAAATACTGAGTGTTATTGATTATCTTCCGCCCTTCCATTTCCTTCATACTCCCACTCTACTCATTTTCCTTGTTGGACTTTCATTTCTTGCTCTACCTCTTTTCTTCTCATCAACTAAGGAGAAGAAATGGCCTCCATCTCCTCCAAGGCTGCCGTTATTGGGCAACTTGCACCAGCTGAACAAAGGTGGAAATCTTCTTTCCGCCTTGACAGCCATGGCCAAAACATATGGTCCTGTCATGACAATTTGGATGGGCCCATCGCCCCTCATAGTCCTCACTGGCCAAGCTGCAATTTGGGAGTCCTTGGTTAACCAGGCCGCCAATTTCTCTGGTCGGCCCTCGCTCTACTCCAGGCAATTCACTAGTGCCACTTTTAGAACTATGATTAGTTCTCCCTACAACGAGCATTGGACTAGGCTCAGAAAACTTTTGCATAACAATGTTCTCAGCCCCGCCCACGTTGCACTCCAGAGCTCTTCTCACCAGGCAAGTGTGAATAAGCTCATCAAGAAGCTAGAAAAGGAGATGAAAGAGAAGAATGGCGTGGTGAGGCCCTTTTATTCCTTGAAAATGATGGCAATGAGATTTATTGCCCCCTTATGCTTTGGCCCGGACTTTCAAGATGAGAGTTTCTTGTCCCAGCTGGAAGAATACATAGCTGAAGATATTAGCCTGAGTAAAAGAGGAGATATGCTTCTCGATTCATTTCCTCTTGCTCGTTTCTTTGTTCCCTCATCAATCAGAACAGAAAGGGAATGGAAGTCTCTCCGAGCTGATGTTCTGCGCCTCATGTTGCCCTTTATTCGATTTGCTCGCAGTTATAGAGAATACTTGAAGCGAAGTGCTCCCAACACCTTCTTAAATTGTTTGCTGTCCATTGACGAAGGGGAGGAAGGTGAAGACAAGTCAAAGTTATCCGATGAAGAAGTAGCTTTCAACTTGTATGAGTTGTTCCTTCTTGCAGTAGACAGCACGTCTACGGCCATAGAATGGGCTCTGGCTTATCTGATAACGAATCCTCACATCCAAGAGAGGGCTTATCAAGAGATAAGCCAAGCAGCTCACGAAGGAAAAGGTGAGTTGTTCGGTTTAGAGGATTTGAGGAAGCTGCCATACATGCAAAGTGTGGTAAAAGAAACGCTGAGAAAAGAATCGATTGCACCGCTTGGGATGATTCACCAGACGGAGGAGGAATGTAAGGTGATGGGCATCACCATACCTGCAAAGTCAAGCGTGCTTTTTAATCTGCACAGCGTGTCCAACGATCCAGAGGTGTGGAAAGAGCCCGACGAGTTCAGGCCTGAGAGATTTTTGGGGAAGAATGAGTTGGATAATGTGAGAATGGCATATCTTCCATTTGGAGCAGGAAGGCGGGTGTGCGCAGGAATGGACGTGGCCAGTGTGCATGTTCCCATCACTCTCGCTAATTTGCTTAAAACATTCGAGTGGGGATGTGCTAAGGAAGGTAGTCTTCCCGATCTTACTCGGGATATTCCAAGTGTGCTCATGTCCATGAAGTATCACTTGGATGCTCGAATCACGCCTCGTCCATCATAAACTAATCGTTTCTTAGTTCAAGCAGGTGTCTTAAATAACAAACAACATACGGGTTGTTTGAGCTCTCCCTCTTTGTCTACGTCCTCAATCTTATCTTTTGTGATTTCCAGTGTTCAAGATAGCGATATATACAAAGGGTGAATAGTCTTAATATAGTAGTATTTATCAGTTCTGTTTGTCCACGTCCCCATCTTTTCTTTTGTGATTTCTAGTGTTCAAGAGAGTGATATATAAGAAAGGTGAATAGTCTTAATATAATATTATGATTTACATCTTGAATTTATCAGTCGTATTTGTCTATGTCCTCCATCTTATCTTTTGTGATTTCTAGTGTTCAAGAGAGTGATATATAAGAAGGGTGAATAGTCTTGATATAATATTATGATTTTACATCTTGAATATATCTATATAATAAGAATGATGTTTTTTCTATTATATTTTATAGTAGAAAGTTTTTATATTATAACATCTTGTATAAGAAATTTATCTTTCTTATTTTTTATTTTACTTTTTTAAGAATGTTATTTGCATATTTCTAAATGTTATTCACATGTTTTTATTTTAAATATTTCTGATTTGAAAAAATATAAGTGAAAGATATAGTTTTGAAAAATAAGGATAATAAACTACTACATCTATTGTTATTTGGGTACTTTCAATTGATGATAGTTCAACTAAAACATTTTATATTGAAAAGGTTTCAATGAAAATGAACTTTCAACCAAAATATATTTGACCAAATACATGATGTCACAATACATATATGCATATTATTTTGTGAGAATGCTATTTTTTGGGCTAAATATAGCGTTTAAATTATGTTTTTAACTCAAATTAAACAAATTTAATAATGCATTAACAAATGTGCATCCCAATTTTTATGTAAAGATTTTTTTATAGCTATGAATTTTGTCGACTTTCCTTTATTAATTTATACACAATTTTTCAATAATATACTCTAACTATGTGGTTAATTTATAGATATTTCATGAAAAGCATAGGGGTTAATGATTATTATGGATTTTAATTACGAAACATTTCATTTATTTATTTCAATGAATTTAAGTATGTAAATAATTTTTATTATATACAAAGAGTAGGTCCAAATGAGCTCAAATCATTATATATTTATTCCTTGTGAATATGCAACACTCCTAAGAAACCATTCAACTTAAAATGTTGGTATTTATTATTTCACCTTTGAAAGACGTATATTTTTTCTGCTACATCCATCTTGTGAAGGGGAGTTCCATTTGTGTAGATTTGATCTCTTTCAATTTTACTCTCTCTAGCTAAATTAAAATATATATTAAACAAAGTTTTGAAAGAATGATATTACTAGAGCTTCTTAAGTGAGATATATGTTTTATTTAATTGAATTAAACACCCATTTCAATTTCCATTCATAACAAGTTACAACACCCACTTAATAGACTCTCTATTCATTAGGTACTATGGTAGTGCTATTAAAATTATGAATAAATTTATTTTGCTTAAATTAAAATGTATTTCTTCTAAATTAACATGTGTGTTTTTTATCAACACTTTAGAATTACATGACAATTAAAACAATATTTAAGTTTGACATATTACAATTTCCATACTAAAATGCATTGCAGTCAAAATAACATTGACATTATGTGTCTACAATAGAGAAAATTTTAACATGCTTAAGTTAAAATTGATTATTTTTAAATAAGTGTTTACTTTTTTTCAACACTTTAAAATTACATAACAATCAAAATAATATTTACATTATGTGTCTACAATAGAAAAAATTATTTCACATTCTCAAATTAAAATTGATTCTTTCTAAATAAATATATGTTTTTTATCAACACTTAAGAAATTAGAATTAAACAATTATGGTGCATCATACATGATCTTTCTTGAATCAATTGGGCCAAAATCCTAAGTAGGAAAGCTATCAAGTGGATTCCCCATTAGGAAGGTTGGTTTAAAATAAACTTTAATATTTTCTCTAAAGGAAACCCTAGTATGGTTGCTCAAGGGGAGTGATCAGAGACCATAATGGTATCCTCATTGAAGGATATGCCAAAAACCTAGGGGTTTTCTCCAATAATGTTGTTGAAGCCACAATGGCTTGGTGGGGAATTAAGAGACTAAAAGAAAAAGGATGTAGCAATATCATTATTGAAGGTAATACTATGGTCATCATTAACATCTTAAAAGGAGTTTCTACTAATCCTTGGTTGATTAGTGACATGATAGATGACTGCAAATGTTATCTTGGAAATTTTCTTTAATATAAGATATGTCACACCTATAGGGAGGGTAACATGGCAACAAATGTAGCCAAAGTGAAGTGGGCCCAAAGTTGTTTTGAATACAAAATGATTTATCCCACATTGCCCGCTAGTATTTGACTTTAGCTGTTCAAATAGATCGACGATTTCACATTGAGTGTGAGCAAGTCTCATAGTTGGAAGAGGCTCGTCCACATGAGAAGGGCATATTGTGGACTTCACCAACGTCAAGTTGTCTATGTACTTGGAGCACTTGCAGATCGATGGCATGTACATTAACTTCATGGGTGGCACCTAGTGAATCATTTGAAAAGCTGCCCACAATTATTTTGCTCAAAGTTTTTTCTAGTTTCAAATAATTAGCTTTTTTCTTGGAGTAATTTTGGAAAAGTGGTGAAAATTTAAATTCTAAAGGCTTCTTTATTGGAGGTTTTTATTCAATTTGGTGCAATTTGTTTTTCAATGGAAATATTTGTCATGGATACTCCTGGAACCATTGAATTGTTAACTCCCCATAATTACCACAGTTGGAAAATGAAAATGCATAGATTGATTCAATCTCAAGGTCTATGGTCCACATTGAGTGCTACCCAACCCTCTCACCAAGGAATATGAAATATTTTCCCATGAAAATAAGTGTGATCAAGCTATGGGTTTGATGAAATTAAATGTTTATGATAGTCTCCTTTTCATGTTGATGAGTTGAGTACACCCCAAGAAATATGGGATAAGTTAGAAAACATGTTTGGTCAAGTCAGTGAGATCTGTGCATTACAATTGGAGGCTAAATTAACCTCTCTTATCCTTGAAGCATTGCCTACTATTGATGACTTTCTAGTGAAATCCAAATCAGTAAGGTCACAACTAGCAGGATGTGGGAAGAGAAAAATTGATAAGGAGTATATTTTCTTGATTATGTCCAAGTTGAGAGGCCCATTTGTTGTGTTTTATTCTACCTCTTATTTCACAATGGATGCTTTGGGTAGTATATTCCAAATTCCTTCTTTTGAAACCTTATGTGACTAGTTAACAAGAGAACAAGCAAAACTTGTCCAGTTGGAGGGGGTTCCTACAAATCATGCATTGGTTGCCCAAGAATCTAAAAGTAAAGGGAAGAAGAAGCATAAACCTAAAATAGAGTCAACTGAGACTTCCACCTCTTCAAAAGAGGACAAGCCCAAGAAGGAGAAAATTAGGTGTGCATATTGCAAGAAAAAAGGGCATGATGAGCATCATTGTTACATGAAGAAGATTGATGAACTCTCACACGTTCTTCAAAAAAACAACATTCTATTGCCCTCTTTTGTAACTCCTCCTTCTACAGCCTCTACATCTTCATCTCCATCATCATCCAACCCTACACAGTCTGGGAATGTAGGGGTTGCAAGTGGTAAAGGAGATAAACACTACATGGGCAAAGGACATGCACTAGTGACTTTTGTAGCTCTAATTCTTGTCGTGATAGATGGTTTTTGGACTTAGGTGCATCTCACCACATGATTTTTTCACACTATCCTTTCATGCCTTGACTGCTTACTATATCCCACAAATATGCACTTATCTCCTCTATCGTCTAGTTTCTTTCTCAACTCTTGAGGTATCGAGAGTATGCCACACATCCAAAGACTCTCCAATGTGCTATATTATGCTTCCTTTTGTTCCAACCTTCTTTTGGTGTTTTATTTATCACTGCTTTTGTTGGAAATCTATTTAATGTGTATACTGAACATGCAACCGCTTTGGCCCAATACTCATTTGGTAGGTGTTTTTCTTTTATCATACTTTGTGCCATTTCCATAATTGTTCTATTATTTCTCTCAGCTACTCCATTTTGTTGAGGAGTATACCTTGATGTAAATTGTTTCCTTATGCCATTTTCTTTGCAAAAGTTCTAAAAATCACTTGATATGTATTCACCACCTCAATCAGTTCTCAATGTTTTGATATAGTATCAACTTTCTTTCTCAACTTCTTCCTTGAACTCCTTAAAAATAGCAAATACATCTGATTTGTATTTCAATAAATAAACCCACAATTTCTTGTTGAAATCATCAATAAATGTCAAGAAATAAAGACTTCCACTTATGGATGGTGTTTGCATCGATTCACAAATATTTGAATGCACTATCTCAAATGGATGCTTTTCCCTATAAGACTCCCCAACTAGAATTTTTTTCTATGTTTCTTTTCCAATATGCAACTCTCACATGTTGTCTTAAGCGGCTCTATTGGTGGCAATCCATATACCATTCTTTTCTTATATAACAGTTGTAATCCTTTAAAGTTTAAATGCCCAAATCTTAAGTGTCATAGCCAAGATTCATTTTTGTATGAAACTTTGAAAACAACAACCTTTTGTAATCCTTGTGGCTCTAAGAATAGTTCACTTTGGATTCTAAGTGGAAACATCCTATTTTGTTTCATGTGAACTTGTGTAATCAACCTATTGCTTGGTTTCTTATCTAGAATCACACATTCACCATTTTCAAAGTATATTCTATATCCTTTTTTCATTAGTTTCCCAATGCTTATGATATTGTGTTGCAATCCAAGAACATAGTATACACCAGCGATATGCTTCTTCTCACCTTGCTTAGTTCTTATATTAATTGACCATTTTCCCACAATTGATACTTGGTGATCATTCCCTAATTTTACCTCTGATTTTACCGAATCATCCATTGTTGCAAACATCTCCTTACTCCCACTCATGTGATTGCTACATCTATTATCTAGGAACCATACCTCCTTAGAAATCTCAATATTGTGCTACATTGCATGTTATCAACATGGTGTTTTGTTCACTAGTGTTGGGCTAGTTTTCATTTGTAAAGTGTGCCTTTTGCTTATTCATGTTATATTGTGTTTTTCTACATTCAAATGCAAAATGCCCAAATTTATTGCAATAATGGCATTGGATGTTGGATTTATCATACCTTTCTCCTTGATGATGGCTATGAGAGTGGCTGCTACCTCTTCCTCTTGTTGGTGTAGAATTAGTATGTGTGCTTGATGCTAGTCTCCTACTTTCAAATTGTGTATTTTCTCTTCTTCCTCTTGGTGTAAAACGTCCTCTGCCTCTGTTGTAATTTGATCTCCCTCTTGTTCTTCCAAATGAAAGCTAAGTTTTGAATGCATTCTCCAATGATGATGTCCTTGATCAATTTAATCTTTACTCATGTGCTAAGAGTGATCCCATTAATTCATCTACTAATAGTTCAATAAGATCTTTGGATTCTTCAATGGCTACTACAATTGAATCAAACTTTGTAGGTAAGCTTCTAAGTATTTTCTCTACAACTTTTTGATCCCCAACAATTTCTCCATAGGATCTAATCCGATTACTATTGCTATTGCATGAGTGAAGAATGAATCTATTGAATCTGAATCTTTCATTTGTAGGTTTTCAAAATCCCTCCTAAGGATTTGTAATTTTGTTGGTTTCACTTTGTATGTGCCTTGCTATGCTATTTGCAAACTTTCCCATGCCTATTTTGATCTTGTGGAAACTGTTACTTTTGGAAAGATTGATTCCTTGATTGCCTGCTAGAATCCATTCTTAACCAAGTCCCAAACATCCTTAGAGCAAAATAGGGTTTTCATTTTTATACTCCAAAAATCATAATTTTTGCCATTAAAAATTAGAATCTGGGGTTGTGAAATATTTCCACTTGCTCCTACCATGATTTTTTGAAATAAAACTTTTCCTCTCCTCGCTGTTATTCCTCTATTTCCTTTTCCAATCTCTTCCTCTTTGGAAAATAGTAACATTTTCTTCCTTTATAGGTAGCTATTTAATTTCTATGCCTTTACA